>VDFB02075059.1:0-59452 GCA_007258455.2 Sequoia sempervirens
TCATGTGGCTTCCTCTACAAACAACGTGAGGATTTTCAATTGATGGTATCAGTACTTATTAGTGAGATTATTAAGAGCAAATAATTATACAGTTTTCATTCAGTCATTAAAACTTTTATCAAAAGTCAAGTACAGCTATTGTTATTTTTATTCTTTTCTGTCTTTTTAAACATTTTCCAAAGTTAACAAATAAAAACATTGGATTCTTTGAAGATTTAGCGTGTTTTTTAAATACTCACAGGGGTAAAGAACCTCCTCCGAGATCAAAGCATGTAGCTGCATTATACAATGATAGATTTTTGCTGGTCTTTGGTGGAGCAGCGAAATCCAAGGCTTTGAATGATCTATTCTCTCTCGATTTTGAAACAGTGCGTGAATGTCGAAAAATGCTCTTTTGATGTGATTGTTTTCCCTGAATTGTGAGACATTTTTTCCATAAAGGTAGATAATAAAATGCTGGATCTCCTCTGATAGGCTTATAGATGTATCCTACCTAGAGTCACACAAATCTACAAGAACTGCTCTAGAATTGTGCTATGAGGCAAAACTGTTTGGTAATACTAATAATGAAGCTTCAAATGGATGATGCTATAGATTATTCATGTTGTTCTTGCTCCCATTTGTTTCTGATTTCAGATGGGCTGGTCCAAAATCAAAACTCAAGGATCAAGTCCTTCCTCTAGGGCTGGTTGCAGTGCAGTTCTATCTGGCAAGAACTGGTACATTACAGGAGGGAAGGGACGAAAGACATGTATGTAGCTGTCAGTATCCCTTACTGAGAAAACAATCAAACATAATTTGATGTAAACACGTCTTGTGTTAGTAAAAATTGAAGGTAGCTATGTGTTGCTTATTTGGGAAAATTGATGAAAAATAATTTGAATGGATACATTGAATAAAAAGAGTAATTATATTTTTAGTGCTTTTTCCATTTGGCCATATCTCATGTATCTACAGAGGGTGCAATCACTATGGATATCACCCACTTAATTTAGCATGGTTTCACAGTTGTAGATCATGGATCTTCTAGACTCATTTGTCATGTCTACATCTAGGTTTGTGTTGTGTAGCCATCACATTCTGTGTCATTCAACATGCAGATTCTCATCCCACGATCAGACCCTGTCAAGCTGTAGATTACGTATAGATGATATCATATGCTACTTAGATAGATGTATTCAGTTTGTAAGATCTTGAGGATACTCTTCTATTGTTGCGTCCTGTATTCTGATATATTTCAGTCACATTGATTGATTTGTTTTTGTTGTAGTAATAAGTATTAAAAATTCATTTTATTTAATCAATGACTGTAGGAAAAGTGTTGAGAACTTGAAATGAAGGTTTGAATTTAATAGTTTCATTGCAGATTTGTTCAAATTCTTTATAGGCAATTCTGGTAAAGAAGCAGGAAAGTGTTTTATTCATTGAAGATACAAAATCCAGTATTCCAATTGGAATGGAATTGAAGGTTATAGTTTAAAATGAAACATGAGGTTTCAGTGAAGAAATTGAAAATTATTGTAGTTGACATATGTTTAATAGCTTATTGACCATTTTTGCTACTCAACTTGTTTATCTAAAAGCAGGCTTGACAAATCTTATATCATTATTTATGACATACAAAAGTGGCTGTCGGCAAATGCTGATTACAATCGTTTGGTTGGCCTTCACCTGTTTATATTTTGTCTGTTTAAATAATTACCAGAAAGCATATACTCCCTATAATAAGGCTAGAAACTCCATTCAGTGTCATGTATCTTCTTGTTGGGATATAATACTGTTGGATTCGTAAACTCTATTATCCATGAAAATTAGTCAGAGCTCTTCATATTATTTCTAAAGTGTAATTTCTCCTTGGAACATTACTGACTACAATTGCATTAATCTTTGTGTTATTTCTTAGCACTCAGGTTTTTGTTCATATTTACTGTGTAGTTTGTAATTCTATTTGTTTCATAAATTTTATCGATATAGCTATCAGAAATGAGGGATATGTGCCAAAGCATAGTTTTAAAACCAAAATTCCCAAGTTGAGGAAAGGCAGGAGTTTTTAAGGATGCATCGAATAGCTATAGAAACTACAAAAATACATGAAAATAAACATTGAGAGCAAATCTATGATACATTATATGAATATCCTAAATTATAGGACATTTAATGTTAAGAAAAATCCAGCAGTCAATTGCCCATATCTAAAAGGTTTATAGAATTTTAATATCAGAATGATAAATGAATCAGACATAACAGGTTACGTTACGCATAAAAGTCAGAGCTTGTCCCATTATTAGCCTACCAACAGGCAAGTCAAAGGGAACTCCTCTTCTATGTTTTGAAATATGTTGATGGCAACAAAATTCAACATGTTTGTGAGACAGGCAGAATTCACAGCGATAAAATGTATAGATCTGAAGGGAGGCTTCAACTTTTTAAACTAAAAATTATACATTTTTATGGGGAAGAATTCAGAAATGTTTTGCAGTAACTAGTTGTAAGAAAAGGAAGACTAGTAAATCTGCATAATAAGCTGAGAGATAATTCCTTCATTCCATAGGAAAATTGTCCAATCTTTCCAAGGAGGAGCCCGTTGAAGGCAGAACTTGTGGTTGATATGGATTAACGAAGGAGATGGAAATGCTAAATTCTTCCAATCTGCTGGATGGTAGTAAGTTGGAGGGCCAAGAAATTTCAAAAATGTGATGTCAGAATCTGTTTTTTATTGCAGACACTCAAGCCAATTAGCTGTCCACTATCCCATGCAGTATAACAGATGAAGCAAATAGGATTGGCAGAGCTCCCCTAGCAGAGAAATACCTTTTGCAAGAGGATTCTCTTTTGCAAGAGACAAATCCCCTGGTTGGGAAAACCTCCTTTCTCATTTTTTACGAGTTTTTTTTGGAAGATCATCAGTCATTTTTCATAATGCAATGGAGGAATAAAACTGTTAAGAGGTTCCAATGCCTTGAGTCTTGACTCCTGATCCCAAATAAGCTTGAAAAGACAGTAAGCTGAAGGAATTCAGGCCAGTTTTATCATATGAGATCGTTCACAAAATTGTTAGAAAAATTATAGGCAATAGGATTTGCTGCTGTAAAAAATCATTTCTCCAGATTAAATCAACATTGTAACCACCCACTCAACATAAATAGCATCCCAGGAAATTATACTTTCTTTGAATTCACATAATAGTCTTTTTTTTTAAAAATTGACATGGCCAACTCATTTCACAGATGCAACTGGCAGTTCATTTTAAATACCATATAGAGAAGTTTGGTTTTGAACAAGACCTCATAGGGTAGGTTGCTAGCTTTATGAGAAGTCCTATGCTATTAGTGAAGAATTGACACCATTTTAAAATTGAATTTCATGTCATCATGGGTCTATATTTATTTATCTTAATGGAAAAACTTATGAGAATGTAGGAAAGTCAGGAAGGATGTATGTGATTTGATGAAAATATATTTTGACAAGCCAACGTTCCATGTTAACATCATAGAAGCATTACACTCCAAATACTTGCGATCAATCTTGAGTAATTGTGGCTTACCATACTTGTGATGCCATTTCCAAGTTTTTCAAAAGTAGTTCTAAAATGTTTTTATGCATACCTATCCTTTTTTTGTGGCGTCTTTTTCCACTTAGGGGTAGGGAAATTTAAGCATAGGAAGATTGGATAGTTTTAGTCTAGGGTTTATATATATATATATAAAACTCTGGGTTGATTTGTTTTAGAGTTAAATTCAAAATGCTGATGAGGTTTGTAGAAAAATTATACCCTAATGAGGGTTTAGGTTAAAAAGATGGGGTTGCCTCAAAAGGCTGCACTCTATGATGGTAGCTATTGACTATTTTAGAACCATGCCTTTGTTCTTTATATAAACCCTCTCAAGGAAAAGTAAAATCACTTTTGATATTATACTACTATTAGCTGAGAAGAAGGATTGTGAATGAGATTTGCAAGGGTTTGTATTTTTTATTGCCGAAATTTGGTTCGTTTTTGTCTAGTTTCCTCACAAATGAGTTTTAGTTAGAAGTGGGATATTTCTCCCCAAAAGCAGCAGGAAAATGAATCATCTTTGGCAAGAAGTGGATGAATCCCAACCTTGGAGGAAAATCTTGTTGTCAATCTAGATATTAGTGAATTCAGAAGAATCCCTCTCTTCATGGAAGGAGTTTGATGCAGATACCTGCATGTGTAACTCCCTGTAGTAACCCTCACTGCTGGTTGATAAGTTATTGTGAATAATTTATTTGTTTAACAATGCAAGCATTTTGTCAAACAGTTTGCTGTCCATAAAACTGTATATAACTTTCTTTTCTTTTAGAAAAATCCACTATATCAGATTCAAACTATTTCACTTCATAGGTAATTCGCCAAACAGTTACAAACATTTGAAATAAAATGCATACCCTGATCCGATTTTTCCAAATACTGGTTTGAGAATAAACCTCCACAAATGGAGTTTCCAGCTACCAAGTAGGTCAACAATACTTATTTGATATAAGCATTTAATACCAAGGTTACCCGGGGACGCGTCCCCCCTCCAAAATCCCCCATCCCAGTTCCGGGGACGTCCCGGGTACTGGGGGACGGCTAGGGGACAGCAGGGGACCGTCCCCCTTTTTTGAAAAAACTCAGGAAACGTCCCGGGGACGGGGGGACGACGTTGACCAAATAGGGAAGGCTGACCAGTCCCGGGGACGGAAGGGGGACGGCTGAGCCGTCCCTCAATTGTCTCGGGGACGGCCGGCCGTCCCCTACGTTTTGAAAAGCCAAAACATAAATTTTAAAACGCGAATTTAAAAGGTCGGCCCCTCGGGCCACGCAGCATGTGGGGCCAAGTGTTTTAAGAGTATACATAAGACTCCTCGCCTAACTCGGCGAAGTACTTGCGAAGTCCCGAGAGTATGAAGTGACTGGTGCAGTCCCAGACTTTATTACCGAAAATACCGCCGAGACTCGCTGCATCAGCGAGATTCTCAGCCGACGCAGATCACTGGAAGTTTCGTGCCTGACTCGACCATTTTAATTAAATTTTAAAAAAATTGCAATCTTTAATTAAATGGTGTGTTCCATGAAGGTTTGTGTGGTTTCAAGTACTGCCCTCGGGATTCTTGGCAGGGCGCCGCCTCGACTCGGGCCGCCTCAGACTCCCTCGGAAGGGGCGCCGCCTCTGACTCCGAGCTGCTGCTCTTAGGGCGGGGCGGCCGCCCCTGACTCCCTGGCCCACGAGGGGCGCTGCCCCTCAGACCCCCGCGAGGGGCACTACCCCTCGATCTTGTTGGGGTGTTTCCCCCAAAACCTCATTAAAACTATAGGTCTAAGCATGTTATAGGCCAATGATGAATCATGATCATTAAACCTACAAAATACATATCCCCTGTTGCAAATCTTTGCATCTTTTGCAGTCAAAGCCATAATCAAGGATTATCTTGTTCCATACATTAGACATACGATATTGTATTTTGATTTTCATAACAAACTTTAAAACTATATGGCAGCAATGTAGCCTTTGGGCATTTTGATATAAGTTTATAAATTATAACTTGGAGGTTGATTTATGATTTGTGTAACTGTATGTTAATTTTGAATGCGTATTGACTATTGACTTTGAGTATTGGCATAATGTTGAACACAAATGTTATATGTTAATGTTCTATAATGTGTATCATGCATGCCTTATTCATGTTATCTATTAAATATTTAAAATTTCCCTATATTTTTAAAATTTTCCCTATATTTTTATATAGCCGTCCCCTGCCGTCCCTAATTTTGGCCTAAAAAATCGGAAACTTGGGGACTTGTCCCGCCGTCCCCTGCCGTCCCCGTCCCGGAAACTTGGGGTAACCTTGTTTAATACTAATAACAATGCTGACTTAGAAATAAGGTATTCTGTAAATATGTAATGTCCCCATTTTTCTAAGTATTCAGTTGCAGGGCCATCTAGCCTATTTGATTCCCATAGGCTATGAACAAGCATTATGAGGGAATATAATTTAATTAATTATTTATAAAGTTGTCTAAATAAATTAAATCAGAAGGATCACTTTATTTTTAATTAATTTAATTAAAGTCACTAAAATAAAAATAAATAAATATTTTAAAGTCACTTTATTAAATGTTATAAAGTCATTTTATTAAATAAAGTGTGCTTCTAAAAGATTTGAGAAGGTTACATTGGATTCTTCTAGAAGACTTAGTTGAGATTTTAAAAAGAGATGAGAGCAAGTCATTTAGACATCTTGGTTTTTGACATCTTTTATCAGATTGCGTTGGAGATCTTGTTTTTGCAGGATCAACGTGCAACCCTTGGGTAGAATGATTGTGTCGACGAAAACCCATTCAACCAAGAATGGTGAATTCACTTAAGAATTCACAATTGGACTTAATTGAGGAATTTGGGAAAGTGGATCTTCAAGGAATAAATTACTGTGGGCGAATTGGTGGGAATTTTGTGAAGTCTTCTTCGAAGACAAAATTTCAGATTTTATTCGATAATATTCACAGAGATAAAAAAAGGTGATATTTATTATATTTTCCAGGATACAACTACTCCAATTTTTCGTCCATATCGGTATCATATTCAGTGAATACAAGGAAGGGGTTCAAATACCGTTATTTATATCTGCAATTTTATTTAATATTTCCCAGTCAACTCATTTGTCAGCTCTTTGTTGAGTGAGGATACTTTAATATTCAAGGATTATAATTTTGTGGGGTTTCAACTTGGTCCGCCAGCTAGGACAAGTCAACATGGGTCTATTTCTCCAGCTGCCACCTCACTATAAATTTGCTACATATTATTTTATGGAATTGTGGCATATAATGAAGGTGCTGATTGTTAATATGTGATTGCCCTCTATTATCTGCCGCCTCTCATTTTAGTATCCTACGCCCTTGTTGGAGAGTCATGGGGTTTATTTGAAGGAAATTGTGGCATATTTTCATTGCTGAGGTTAACCGTTGCCATCAATAATACTGCTGCCACCTTGGAAGTATAGATGTCGACCCTTATTGGAGGTCGAGGTTTTGGAAGATCAACGAGCGAGTTTTGGAGGGAGTCGTGGGTGTATGAAGGTTTGCCTAGTCAAATAAAGAACACATGTAGACTTCTTCCTATAGCTGTCAACCCCATATGCAAGCCGTGTGTGTTAGCTGCAGGCCGTGGCTTTCAATGAGGAATCATATCATTTAAATTTGTAATTTGAAGATTGTTATGTTTCCAGAATACATATTCCAAACAAGTGCATCAACAAAAGCATCATTTTGAGCAAGGGGAATAGTGCGATACCTACAGGTCAAGCCTGAGTGTATATATATATATATATATATATATATATATATATTGCTATGTAATTCATTTAATTATGCAGAAGTTATCACTGCTATCCAATAAAATCTATTTCTGCTGTTACTGGAAATGGTATAATCATATTTGGAGCAATACGAATGTAAGAGTGAAATTTTGAATATGGATGCATGAATTTACATTAGGAATGAATTGGCAATGTTCAGTTAAGTTTGGTCTATGAGATTACATTATATGCTATTCTTATTTTCCAAATAAGTTCCACAAAACAACTTAGATCAGTTAACTGTCAAAGTGTTTGACAAAATGCTAGCATTGTCAAACTAGAAAAATCGTTAAAATTTTGTCCAAAGGGGTAAGGGTCTTTATAGTGTTATTAGAGCCTTGATCTTGCCAGCCTAGAGGGTTTTGATTGTTCATATGCAGCCACACGAAGTTGGACCACAGGTACCACTACCGTAGAAGAGCAGATCAGCAAGATAATCCAGAAGAAGAGAATGTATTTGCAGGTACACAACAGGAAATGGAGAGAGGTAGAAGTGGAAGTCCTAAGTGACATGATCTGCAAAACATGGAAGACTTCTTGCACACTTTTGGCCGACAACAATAGAAAATGTTGCAATCTTTTCAACAACAATTAGTTAGAGCGATTGGACAGTTGAGGGTAGATCAACATGCTCCAAGGGAGAACAACTATGCAGGGAATAACAATACAAGTAGAACAACTGCCAATGTAGGTAGAATAGTTACTATGGTGTCGAATAGGCCACTACGTCCTACATTTGTGCAAAGAAGAGAAGAAGAAGCATCTGAAGAGGAAGAAGAAAATACTCACATAACCCATGATGTGATGGTTGCCTATGATGAGTACTAGACACTTCCAACAGAGGTTAGGAATGCAATCACCTTGAATCAATTTATGAATCAGTGGAAGGATAAGAAGAAAGACAAGCAAGAGAGGAGACCTACGAAGCAACATAAGGAGTACAAAGAAGCTTTGAACAAGAATCCTCTTCCTAACTTTGATGGCAGCGGTAAGACAAGTGCTAGAGCTTGGGTGCACAAATTGGATACATTCTTAAGACTTAAGCCCATGCTAGAAGAAGATGCAATTCAATTTGCAACTATGCATCTAGAGGGAGTAGCTTATGATTGGTGGTATCACAGACTTGTAACCCAAAACCATGCATTGATCTATTCTTATGAGGAGTTCACAAATAAACTCATTGCTAGGTTTGATAGGAAAGATGTAGAAGTCTACTACAGGGAATTGGCACAGATGAGACAATTTGGGGATGTTGATAGCTACATCAATGAATTCCAAAAGGTTGCTACTATGGTTCTTGACATGTCAAAAAAGAGAGTAGTAATGCTGTTCATAGAGGGATTGAATGCAAACTTGAGAGGTTTGGTGAAGGCTTTCAAGCCTAGTAGCCTACATGATGCTATCTGGATGGCGCTTGATCTTGAGAATACACATCCTACACCTCAGCCCCAAAAGAACAATTTCAAAGATAATAAACCAAAACACGAACTAGATGGGAGAACACACAATCAGCCTAAGCCTACGCAAACTATGGTGGATTTTGAAACAAGGAATGAGCTACGTAGAAGTTATGTTTCACTTGCAAGGAACCATGGGAACCCAACCACAAGTGCCTTGGGAAAGGCAAGGTGCATTACATAGAGGTGATCTTTGATATTGATGAGGTTGTAGACACAAGTTCGGAAAGTGATCATGAGGAGCAACCACATGAGCACAATGATGCTAATACAAAAGGTTTGGCGCATGGGACTATTGCTTCACTATCAAGAGTTCCTAAGTATCATCCTTTTCGAGCGAGAGGAGTCCTTAAGGGACAACGGGTCAGTTGTTTGATTGATAGTGGAGCTACTCACAACTTCATTGACAAGGGATTGGTTGTGAATAGGGATTACATGTTGGGGATTTTGCAGGATTTAGTGTGATAGTTGCAAATGGCTTTACCATGAGTTGCACTAAGAAGGTATCTCAACTTAGCATTCAGATGGGTGACTACACATTGATTGATGATTTCTATATGGCAGGACTTGGGGAGATTGACATCGTTTTGGGAGTCCAGTGGTTACATTCACTTGGTAGATACAGTCAGGACTTTCAAAAGATGGAGTTGGAGTTTGTGTCAGATGGAAGGACGATAGTGTTGAGAGCTTTAGACATGATGAGGTTGTGGGGACAATTTGATATTTTGTGCCTTCCGAATCTTCTTCCAATGGTGACAAGAGATATCAGGTGGATTATAATGGTGAGAGTCAACATCTTATGGATATTTGGATATTTGGTGGCTGTCCAACATTGGTGAATGTACGATTTTCAGATTTGGCATTCAGGACTGCAGCTGATCACTTGGATTTGTGTGCACAAAATTGTCATTTCAGCACTTGGAGTTTGAGGGGTGATATTTTTAAGGCTTTGGATCCAAGGATTTGTATGATTGATAGACTGCTTCACAAGGCAATGCAAGGAGTTAGACTTGCTGATTTCAGTTGTATTAGAGTGGAGCAGTGAATTCGTAGTGAAGAGTATTCATGAGATTGATATGGGATCCATGGGTGTATGAAGGTCGGCCTAGTCAAATAAAGAATAGCTGTAGACTTCTTCCTATAGCCGTCAGCCTCATATGCAAGTCATGTGTGTTAATTGCATATTGTGGCTTTTAGTGAGGAACCACATCATTTAAATTTGTACTTTGAAGACTACTATGTTTCCAAAATATATAGTCCAAACAATTGCATAAGCAAAACCATCATTTTGAGCAAGGGGAATAGTGCGATACCTACAGGTTAGGGTTGAGTATATATATATATATATATTGTTGTGTAATTCATTTAATTAATGTAGAAGTTATCTTTGCTGTCCAATAAAATCTATTTCTACTGTTACTGGAAATGGTATAATCATGTTTGGAGCAATACGAATGTAAGAGTGGAATTTTGAATATGGATGCATGAATTTACATTAGGAATGAATTGGCAATGTTCTGTTAAGTTTGGTCCACAAAACAACTAAGATCAGTTTACTGTCAAAGTGTTTGAAAAAATGCTAGCATTGTCAAACTAGAAAAATCATTAAAATTTTGTCCAAAGGGGTAAGGGTCTTTACAAAATAAGCAATATGATTGAATTTAAATATTATTTTTGAGTTCAAACACATACTTTTTAAAAGATTGCTTACCTTTTCTTGTATTCCAAGTTTAGGCTGTAGGGTGAATATTTGCTAATTATCTCCTGTCATTGCTTTAATACGTACATATTTTGGCTTCTTAGATGTCAATGGAATAGTACACCGCCATATGGGCTAGCTGCAACTTGTTTGGTAGGTATTTGATTGGCTTGATAATAGGCGTTGACTCCTTCAAGATTGCTTGAGACCATTATAAGGTCATTAATCTTTTCTACAGTTCCCTTCAATGCCTCTTATGTCCTTCACTCTTGATTTTCCCATTGCATCTGTATGGCACTATGACTGTAGCAATGACTTCAAGGATAGTGATCTTTTAATTAATATATAGAGGCAACACTTCTGCCAGAACTCTTGTAGCTTATCTTCCCTTAAGATATATGCAATACCTCACACATTAACATTAACTTCCTGCCTTATGTGATGCCCACAAATCAATCTCCACACAACTGCATATACTCTAAGGCATCAATTAACTCAAAGGAATTGCCTCCCATCCAATCCTAGGGTGCGCTTCTTTGGAAAGATGGCAGCTATGTAATGTCCCCTTCTCAATCCTAAGCAATTCAATGACCGTCAGCCTATTTCAGAGTTCCATAGGCTATACAGAGGCATTTCAGGGGATTCCAAGATTCTTAGAGGATTCATGTTTGCATTTCAGGGGGTAATTGTAGGGGCTTGCTAGAGTGCTTTCTAGGTTTTCTGAGATCCTTGGTGGGCAACATTTTCTTTTTTTAGTAGTGTTTATTTTTAGCACTTACTATTTTTAGTAAGTCACAACTGCATCTCAGATTGGGCTAATTTTGAGTTTGGACACTATTTTTAGTAGTATGCTATTTTTAGTAAGTGCTAATTCTAGCAGTAGTGGCAGTTTCAATGGTTGGGTTCTACCATTTTTGGCAGTTCAGTGCTTCCACTAGTCTTGGAGTTCGAAAAAGGAAATATTGCAACTTAAGTTATAAAATCATAAAGTCAAAAATGCCTCTTGGACCCCCATGCCTAGCATTTGATAACTTAAGTTGTTTTTAAAAGGTGATTTTTGGAGCTTGCTAAAGTGGACGCCTAAGTTGGTGCTTTAAGTAAAAAACTTAATAAAGAATTATATTTTCCCGAGGGTGGCATCCCATTTGGAGGGAAAAGTGTTTGAAAGTTTGGAGCTCTAATTCCTATATATACCTCCCTCTTGCTCTCATTTGGTTATGCAAACTTATGATAACGAAGTGTTGCTGGATTGTGGAGAGAATCCTTGGGATTTGAGGATGAAAACCCTCAAGGTTGGCTTCAGTTTCGGAGTTGCAAGACACTCCCTAGCTGGATATTGGAGTAGCTCCATTGCAGGGGTTACCATTGAGCATATTTGTGGTGATGGCTTTCATTTCTCTTTCAGTTTCTAATTGCTATGATGTTTTCTAGACATGTTTTGGTGTGGAGTGTTGATTGCAGCATTGTAGGAGCTTTTTGGAGTGATGTTTTCAGATTTTGGTGTTGCTGGTTCATGCTTTTCCATAGCCCAGCCATCATTAGAGGTGCAGTGTAGACCACATGCAAATCTACTGGCATTCATCATCCATGTGCATTTGGTTTCTCTCATCTCTCCATATTGTCCACTCTTTTCATAGTTTTTCATTCCATTTTCATATAGAAAATTTTAAAATTTCAAATTTCAAAAATGCAAAAATTAGAGGTGTTGCAGAAAAGTGTAGGAGGTTAAGGTAATTGAGAAGAAGGTTTATCTTTCAATTATCAGGGTTTCATTGTTTGAAGATTGGTAAGGATTTATTATGCTGCTCTTTGATGGATATCTAGTTTGTGCAAAGGAGTAATCATTTTCTCATTAGGCACCATTCAATTGTTGGTACATTGTTTTGATTTTAAATATGGCAGTTTAACACAGTCTCAATAATACTGCAATGTCTTTCTCATTTCTTAATGAAATTGAGAAATTGAAAATGTTTTGGAAAGTTGTTGAATAGGAGCACAAAACCTAGAAATCATTTGCGAATACTATCAATATTTAATTTTCACTTTGATGCGAAAGAAAGAGGTATTTAAATGGTTACTGCCAATTTTATTTATCGTTTTTATTTTGTATAATGATTTTGGAGCCATAAGAGTGTAATAGATTTTTCAGTTGCACATTGTAATTGGATGCATTATCGGTAGAAACCAACATCCAAAGAAATATTTCATTGAAGGGGGGAAAATATGAGACAAGCCAATTGTTGATATTACAACACTAGAATAAAGTCACTATGTCAGCACTAAAGGGGGTGTTAGGAATTATAGTGCATGACATAGAATAATAAAATAAATAATAAATTAACATGTTAATGTAAATTTATTATATGTTATTTTTTAGTTAGTTATTAGTTATGAGTTAGTTGGTAGTTAGTGGTTTGAGTAGTTAATAAGTTAGAAGACTTTATAAAGCCATTGCAATGTAATAGTTGAGTGTTGAAGATGAATGACTAAATTTGTGGATTTAGAGCCTTGTGCTCTTTGTTTTTCCCAATTTCAATAAAAATATGAGACAAGCCAATTGTTGATATTGTAGCACCAAAAGAAAGTCCCTATGTCAGCACTAATGGGGGGTGTTAGGAATTATACTGCATGACATAGAATAACAAAATAAATAATAAATTAACATGTTAATGTTAATTTATTAAATGTTATTTTTTAGTTAGTTATTAGTTATGAGTTAGTTGGTAGTTAGTGGTTTGGGTAGTTAATAAGTTTGAAGGCTTTATAAGGCCATTTCAATGTAATAGTTAAGTGTTGTTGATGAATGATATAATTTGTGGAGCTAGAGCCTTGTACTCTTTTGTTTGTCCATTTTCAATAGCTCTAGTATCATGATGAATTGAACTTATGTTGTGCTGCTATGATATTACTAAGAACACCTTCTTGAACTTTTCTCATGATGCCAATTTCTACTTCTTTAATTGGAAAGATATCTCCAGCGAGTTTCTTCCCATCTCTTGGTAAAACCTTTAGTTAGTGGCCATCCTGGAGGAATAGCATAGAATACTGTACTATGTTTATCCAAAATAGACAAAATACAACCATGATAAAGTGTTGCATCTATAAATGAAGTTGGGGTTGTCACCAATTGATGAGTGGTCCAAGCTACTTGTTCTATCCTCTTAGCTATGATGAATCTTGTAGCTCCATCTGCAATGCTTCAAAGTACTACCTCATTTCCTTTGAATTTCAACTCCATATGAACTCTTTAATAGAATGTAACTACAACAAACCTAATGTTATGTCAAGTTGTTGCGCCTTCTTGATGCAGGGAATGATGCAACTATCTTGTAATATCTCATCCTCTATGAGATCTCCTTTATACAACCAAGGGTGGAAAACCTATTTGTAGCTTGATTCCAACAACACCATACTATGTTTAGTCAAAAAATCTTGAATATGAAAGTGATATCTATTTTGGTTACCATCTTTCAATGTCAAGCATCTCATTGTCTCTACAAATTTGACTACCTCCATTAGACCATAATCTATATTAGGCGTCATAACCCTGTCTTCAGGTGAAGAACTTAGCTCGAAGGAGTGACCTATGAACTTAGCTCGAAGGAGTGACCATTAGACCATAATCTATATTAGGCATCATAACCTTGTCTTCAAGTGTAGAACTTAGCTCCAAGGAGTGACCTATGAACTTCAAGCATTGAACCTTCATGTAACTTTGTTAGAATTCACAACATATTCTATATGTGTTTCTTCATGAATTTACTTTTTATGCAAATTCATGGGATGAGGAATTAGGAATAATGATATTGATCTCATTATAACTCTTTTCCTTCCTGTATCTCAAAATGTTACTTAGGCATCTCATTGTCTTTGCAATTGTGACCAGCTCCATTAGACCATAATCTATATTAGGCATCATAAACCTATCTTCAAGTGTAGAACTTAGCTCCAAGGAGTGACCTATGAACTTCAAGCATTGAACCTTCATATAAATTTGTTAGATTTCACAACATATTCTATATGATTCTTCATGGATTTACTTTTTACTAAGTAGCTGGTTTCGGTACGAGTTCGGGTTCGGGTTTTGGTTCGGTTCGTTGGTTTGGCTAAATTTTGTTTTGGGTTTTGTGTTCGTTAGTATAGAAAACATATATATATATATGTAGCCTAGAAGCATGAATTCATCGTTCAAACTTCAAGTTCAATATTACAACACTTTTAGATGATGTAGGAAGACTAGATGAATCAAAAGTAGTGCCAGTGGCGCTGTCACTAGCACTACTATTGTGCTCATGCTACTGTTGGCTATTAGACTCCTCATATGCAATATGGTGGGAAGTGGAAGCATCCAAGTCAGCATGTGTGTAGGAATGGCAATGCAATCATTTGTAGAAGCTTCAACGGTCAATCTTCAACTCCCTTTGTCAATCCAACAAGCAAAAATAAAAGCTCAGCCTCTTGGAATGAAAGTGCTTGTTTGCAAAAAAAATGAACAAGAATGAGGTAGTTTAGGTGTTTAGAGTGATTTAGAGGTCACTTTTAGGGTTCCTTTGGGCACTGGTCAAAGTCAAACCCCAAAAACTATTAAAAAAATGCAAAAAAAGGCCTTTTTGGTTGGTTGGGCGCATGGGCTCTCTCCGAGTTCGTTTGGGTTCTCGATGGTTCTTCCCGGGTTTGCCAGGGTTCTTCCTAGTCGAACCGAGCACCCTCTGGCCGGATCTTGCTCGAACCCATAGAAGTATTGAACTGGGATCCGAACCCAGAGCGAACTGGACCTGGATTTGGCATCTGGGCAGCGAACCCGTAACATAGACTTTTTATGCAAATTCATGGGATGAGGAATTAGGAATAATGATATTGATCTCATTATAACTCTTTTCCTTCTTGTATCTCAAAATGTTACTTGGATCCCATATGCATAAATTTTTTTGAACCTAAGTCAAAGAATCTATATGCCCTATATTGCAAGTTGTATCCTTCACTCTTTGACCATTTTTAGGATGCTTCCCATGATGACAAGAATCTAGTAATGACATCATATAGAGCAATAAATTTGAAATATGACCATCTTTTTCATACCTTGGGCTGTAATTAAAGTGCTCGCCTCCTTTTGTGACTTGAGATTTTCGAGTTTGGATTAGCCAAAACATTCCCCTCAATCGGATGTTCATCCACGTAGCTACCCTAAAAATCAATCACATATGACAATGACTACCCTTTTGGAAGATTGATGGGTAGTTCATGGATTGACACATACATATATATTTGTGCTCGTTGCATTCAACAAGTAATGCATTTCCTTCCTTGACTTCATCAATATTTTGTTGTCTTATACAACTGTTAGAAGTCAATAAACTATCTCTAGTAAAAGATCCTTACATTCTTGCACAACGAACTCCCTTGTAGCTTGTTGGACGTCTGTTTCTGTAGCAATGTCTTGTGATTCTTCTTGATTCTTGCTTTCTTCCTTAGCAACCTCTTGTGATTTTGGTTCTGACCTTTCTCCTTTCTTCTTCATTCTTCTAGTCTATTCTCTTTGTGTTTCTTTGAGAATTCTTCAAAAGCAATGTAAAATTTTTAAAACTCAAACTTCTTGCACATATTTGTGCAAGGCAACAAGTTTGATCTCATCTTTGTCACATAGCTCTTCTAACCATGCCTCTTGAATATGATTCTTGTTTCGTGATCTTCTAAATTGAGTTAGCTCTTCATAGTTGACAAAAAACTGATCCATTAATTGGTGCTTAAAATTTGGGCATCTCATTTGTTATTCTTGTCTTGCTTTATTCTCTATTGTTTCAAGATGATCCATTCCTTTTTGCTGGTTGTTCTGTATTTTAATCGACGCCTGTTGAAGATGATCTATATCTTCTTCTCTTTGTAAGAACTTTGCTCGAAGAAATATAGGTCACTTGTGCTGATCCATATTTTTTCTTCTTTGATATCCTATAGGCTGGCAAAAGCTAAGCTTTGATACCACTATAATGTCTTCAATCTGTAAAATCTTAGGAAAATAGATGAAATCTCAGACAATGTGTAAGCTGAAATGATAAACAAATACCACATGACCAATTGCCAAAATGTGATTGAAATTATTGTTGATCAACAATGTATGATAATTGAAAACCTTTGTCAATCATATGTGCAACTAGAAACAGCATATATAGATTCTCACAAGTTGATTATGTACTTTGGATAAACCCTCAAATGCAATATTGATTAACTATGACAGTAGATTTGAATCTTTCATGCCAAAATAATCAAATGGGATGGAAGATCTATAATTGATATTTATATGAACAATAGATGTAATCACTAATTCTTATTTTCAGATCTGAAAATCAGAATTTGCAAAATCTATGCAATCAAACTGTAGTACTTGTGCAATATTAATTCTTCTTAAATGCTGGCCAATATCAGAAATTACCAGCAGATTCCCTTATGACAAAAAATCAGAATTTCTAAATTACCGTGGAATTTGCCTGCAAATATGTATCGAATAAGTGCAATCAATAAGCCTAAATGTGATCATTGAGTAGAGTTGCCACAAATGAAGATGTGAGTTTTTGTCCCCAAATCCAACCATGGTAAACCAAGAGGGATTTCGTCCTTTGGATCTTTAACACCAGAGTTTTTTGCCCTTGAATGCTTTGAACTCCAAATTGGACAGAATAATTAAAATGACCAAAATTTGATGTTTTGCTTTGAGCCTTGACCTCTCTTTTATAGGCCACTTTGGGCCCTCAATTTTACTTATTTAATTTACTTTTCCCGTCAAGTACTTAAAAATAGTTTTAAATTACAGCTAAAGCCCCTTTTGAATTATATATTGAATAAATTTGTAAAACACTTATTTAAATATTACATAGGCTTTACAATAATATTTAAGTTGTCCATTTGAAAATAAAGTGATTGGGTCCAACTTAGAATATTATTAATTCTTTTAGCAATGAAAAGGGCACAAAATTCCCTCCTTTCCACTTATCTTGAAGCTTGCCTTATATTCTGAGCATTTCTTATAGTTAGAAGATGGTATATTATGCCATCCTCACTATCCCTAGTGGCATTGGTCTTATGGCTTGAAGTCTCCACTTGGCCAATTGAGGGTGTTTTCCCACTAGCTATGGGTTGAGATAGACCATCATATTACTTGGCTTGATTCGATCTATCATCTTTGCTTTCTCTAGGAGGTGGAGGCTGAGGAGCATTTCACCTTAGATGCGCCACTTACCGTGAGATTTGGGGAGATATTACTACCTCTAAAAGGACTCAAACAATAATCTCTTCTTTTTCTGGATATATTCAAAAATAAGTAGTGTTAAGCCCTTTATTTGTGGGAGGTCATCACCCTTTGGTGTAGATCTTTACATGAGATCTTTAGGGACTCTAGAGGCCCTAGGTTGATCACCTTCTTCTTCTAGCACATCTAGGAGATTGACAACTCTAGATGGCCTTTGGATACTATTACTTCTATAGACATAAATAAACTTGTGAGATGGTGCCTCTGATAGCTTCCACCTCAATATGTTCCTTGTCAGTATTGTGGTCCTTCATCTTATGATTTGTTTTGACTCATTCTTGTTAGTATAGATATATTGGTCTCTGGCCACCCTCCAACCACATAGGGAGATGCATATTATGAGCTTTTTCACTAATACAAGGGTTAATTCAACCTTAGATGTTAGATGTAATCCTAGGGGAGTACCTTGCTTAACCCTCTCAGCTTTCGATGCTCCCCAATGAACATTATTATATCTTGTATTGGTCACTTCCTAGTGATCAACGATGGCACTAGTGACTTCCTTATTTTTGGCCTAGGCAATGATACTTGATGATCTCTAGTTTTCGTCAAGGTTTGCTCTTTGGGGTTCTTGTTCCACTTGGCTATTTGTCCTATTTTTCTCAACTACTTTTGTTGGTGGTCCCTTGTTATTTTGTACTTATTTGTTTTCGTTCTCCCCTTTGTGAAGCCTTTCTAGGTTTCTCTTACTAGAACTATACTAATTCAACGGAGCTTTTTCCCATTGTAACTTAAGGCTCATTAAAACTAAAGGTCAACAAGATTCAAAAAACTATTTACAATGAATGGTGGAAAGATGCTTTGCAAGCCATTCCAACTAGGTGGAAAGATGCTTTGGAAAGATTCTAACTAGGCTTTCCAAGCCATTCCTTGGTTCATGAAAAAATATAATTATTCGAGAATCATTGGTCAACTTCATTGAATCCAGCAAAGGTTCCTTGAAAATTATTATTTTTTGGTCTGATTTGCCCCTTTTTCTAAATGAATGGTGGAAAGATGCTTTGCAAAAGGTGGGCAACAAAATTCGTTAATTTATTGCGTCCTTATAATTCACAAGAAACCTAGAGGTTCTAAATGTAATAACCCCCTTACAATTTTTTTCAAATTTTCACACATCAATCTTCACCCGTTAGCATTAGCATAATCAAATCAGCTGATGAAAGTAACCCTATGCCGAGAATGTTCACTCAAGACCCAAGATGGGTGAGGTGATATCATATGGCGCCGGAGATCGTCAGTAACAAATTGAATGAAAGTACAATGCTGGAAATGTAAATTATGCAACTCGACCATTTATTCAACGGGAGTGGATTGATGGCTCAGCCAATCAACAGATGAGAATGCAAGTACAAAAAGTAAGATGGTGAGCCCTGTCTCTTCCACCAATAGTGGGAATGAAAGCTTATGCAAGAAAGTAAATAAGGCGGCGAGGCTAGCCTTCTTCCACTAATAGTGGGAATACAATAGAAAATTATAGAAAAGTAAAGGAGCTGATTAGTATTACTGATTTAGCGTTACATTGTGAGTATAATCTGCAAATAGCCAAGTAGTATTGCTGTCCAAGTAGCTACAAATGATATCAAATGTTCTCCAAACTTCATAAGACTCACAACCATGAAAAACAAGCTCAAAAACTCCAACTACTACAATTTGATATAAAAAACCAGCAAACTGAAAATGCAAACCAGCAAGCCATAAACCCTCTAAAATGCTCCTAATTTCATGAAAACTCCTCCAAATGACCTGAAGTAAAATGCATACGAATCCCAAAGCCCTTATATGAAAAGGTGCGGCCTCCCAGGAGGGGAGACCTTCAATATAAAATCATAGATTCCTTTAAAAATTCCAAAACCTTGCAAAAAGGGACGCCTAGGGTCTAGGAATAGATTGAGAATCTGCCTAGAAGCAAACAAAATTCACACAAAGACCTATGATTGAAAATCTCTTTCAGCACAACAAAACCAAAAACCTGCAAAATTGATAAAAACATCAAAACTCCATCTGTGATGCACAATCTGCACTCTCTGAATGAGAAGTAGTCTCTAGAACTTAGCTAGGTGCTATCTTTCAAGCACAAAACCAAGGTTGAAGGAACTAGGAGGTATGCATTCCTTGAAGCAAGCTCTGAAAGTATTTCAGCATCATAACAGTACAATAAGCAACAATGGATCACTGCCAATAAAGGCCAAGTCTTATTTATAACCTTTTCTCCTCAATTTCAATTTTATTTCCCTCTCATTTGGGCGCCCAACATGAAATTCGCATTCACCTTCATCAAACTGCATTTGCATTTTCATTCAAACTTCATTAGCCTCCTTCATTTAGGCGTCCAAAGCTCATAAGGAAAAATACTTTATAAAATGCAAATTATCTCAACATTAGCATCCCAAAATACGTAAGTGATACTTAATAATTAATCAAATATTCCTCCAACTAGGCGTCCATTTTGCCTAAGTTTATATTTCACTTAAAACATTATAATTCACCGAATAAGGCCTCCAAAATGACTTAATAAAAATCACTTATCTCTCCAAAAGTGGCGTCTCAATTAGCCTTGACAAATATTTAACTTTATAATTTCCAACTAAGGCGTATATTTGAAAATCACTTAAGCCACCAAACTTGCCAAATTAGGCTCCAAGATTGTTGGAGACCAAACTGCAAAAATTGCCCTACCAGAAATAGCCACTGCACTGAACTACTGAACTGTTGCTAAAAATAGTATTGCCAAAAATAGCACTTACTAAAAATAGTAAGTTCGGAAAAATCTTTTGTTTTAGTTGCATGTCACATCACTGTGAAGCTCTCTGAAAACCCAAAAGGAATCCAAAATCCAAATTGCAAAACACCAACATGCAAGCCTCCAAAATTGCCAAAGAATTTGCCAAAAATGCATGTCATTATCTTGTCATGCATGTTACCTCATCCTGAAGCTCTCCAAAAATCCAGAAAGCTCCACCAGTCATGCATCAGAACTCTCACATGCAAGCCTTCAAATCCTTCTATAAAAGTGGAAACCCTAATTTCAACTTCAGACTTGCCTACAGGCTTCCAGAAATAGGCTATCAGACACAAAAGAGCGTATGGCTAAAATGGGGACATTACACTAAACTATGGAAGGATTTGTGTGAATTAAATCTAGACTGCCCAGTCATAGATTGTTTGATGCTAGACATGCTAGGCATAGAATGGGGACAAATATTGGATTATGATAATATCATCATCACCTGTCAACTTTTCTATGATATAGTTTCCTTTTTGGCATTTGTCCTAGATAAGAAGTAAGAGCACTTGAAATTACACAAAAAACATGGAATGAATGAGGATGAAGGTATACTAAGTAAGAAAATAACACAAGAATAAATATCACAATCAAATGAACAACAAAACCACATCAAGCCTATTCCATGGGGATGCGCCCCCCCCGCCCAAAAAAAAAACCCCGTGTTTCTTAGATGGGGATGTCTCGAAGACTTGGGGACTTGGGGGGGGGGGGACGTCCCCTCACCAGCCCACCACCAGCGCCACCATCTCACCACCAGTATCGTTATCTCCAAGATGCCGCTAGGACTTAGAGGATGCTGGGGTGTCCTCAAGACATCTAGGGCACTCCTAGTTGTTTCCAAGATGTATAATTCTTATACTTGTACATCTTTTCATAACTATTTTTTCAAGTACTATATGTATTTCAGCACCCTACCGCCGTCCCCCCGCCGTCCACCCACCACCCCCAAACTTAGACCCCCTGTCCCCGCATCCCTATCCCCGAAACCCCGTGGAACACTGCATCAAGCCCAATTGAGAACAATGTGAAGTAAACAAATTTAAGAGGCTGATAGCGAAGAAAAGGTAAAATCCAAACAAAAAAGTGCATCCTTTTGGAGGATCACAATCATTTTGCACCCTATAAAATATTGACATGGGTAGAAAATCCCCCATGAAGATACTTTCCTGGAATATTATTGGTGTTGGTGTGTCAACCAATTGTCACTTTTTCCATACACAAGCAAATGCTCACTGAATTGAATTCATTCTTCTTTAAGAAACAAGGACACTCACATTTGCACAAAATAAGGTGGAAAACACATTGTCTTTTGTCCACACATCAAAGTCTCTATTGAATTGAATCCCTCCAGATATGATTCCATTTTGGATGACTATTATACTTGGGGAATGGCTTCTGTTCTATACTTGTAATTTGCAGGATCCTTTAAAAGTTGCATATATATATATATATATAAAATTCTTGGGCACCCTTTGCATTCAATATTTGAAACATTAGCAAAAATGGAACATGTGATTGCAAAAGGAACTCATATTTACGGAGTATTTCAATTGTATCAAAAACCTAGAGTGTAACAAAGGATAGTAAAAATATTCAACCATAGAGTGGCAACTTCCTCCTTAGCTCTTATATAAAATAGCAATCTCATAGATATGAATTACATTCATGGGCCCTTCCCAAGGACAAATAGATGGAGGGCTCTTCCTCTGTAGCTGAAAAACTTAACCATACCATCAGTTCTGCTGAGAGGGCAATTGTCACCACCCAAATTAAAGTTTTATGAACCCAATTACACTCTTTGATAAATGGCTCATACAATCACACATCTTCCCAGGAGCTGAAACACAACAAATATTTTAGACTGCTGCTATGGAAAGTCAATTTATCCATGAGCTTTCCTTAATTGAGAAGCGTGAAATCTACTATAGGCAATAAAGAACTCGAAAATCCTAGATTTAAATGGGGGATGCAAGTATAGCTTTATTCTACATGTCTTTGTGAAATATGAAAAACAGGAACAATGTTGTCCAAGTCAACTCTGGATCTTTAAATCTCCATACAAGATGATCGATCACGTTGTTGTGACCATTTCACACATCGCCCCATTGCAAATGGGGACCCCCTGTTTTCGCTTTTTGCCTCGGTGTTGCAACTGCTTATCACTTGTCTTTTTACAATGAGGTCATCATTTTGAGGGTTCCAAGTCAGTCTTTTTGCAAGTCATCTGAGCCAAGTCAAGAATCCATGCTTGAATCAGTGTGTAGACGTCATGGAAGCGCTCAGAAGGCCCAGGAAACGAAGATCGCTTGTGAATTCGGCCAATTCTGAGACTTCCTACTTTTTAGGAAATTTTGCTTTTTTCGATTTTTCATTTTTGGCATTTTTGGGCCAAACAAGGTTCCCTATTTTTTAGGGTTTGCTTTTTCTATTTTTAGAAAGTTTCTATTTTTGGAAAGTTTCTATATTTAGAAGGTCCCGAATTCCGAAAATGCACTCAGAAGTCCAAAAAAATCGAAAAATCACTTAGAAAATCAAAGAGAAAAATTGAAAAATTATTGAAAAAGCTGGAAAAGCATGTGAAAAATCAGACCAAAAAGTATCAAATTCTGGAAAAATCAGTTCGAAATCTGTCAGATCTGAGGTCAAAAATCACTGAAAATCAACTCAAAAAAGAGCAAAATTCATGAAAATCTGGTTAAGTCTGAAGAATTCGCCAGCCATGAAGGAGGTCCTTGAAAAGTGGGACAGCACAAAGGAAGGAATGTCTGGAAGTGTGGAAAGTTCGCCATCCACAAGAAAGGAAGTGCAAAAAGGTTCCAAAGTCCACCCTCAACATCCTAAGAAGCTTCAAAGTCCGCCTAACCTTGTGGTGGGATGTCTAAACACTTAGGAAGTCCGCCATAGAAAAGAGGGACATCCAAGATGCTTGTCCAAAATGCTAATGAAGTCCGCCATATACTTGGAAGAGGTTAGAAAGAGGTCAAGGAAGTCCGCCATACACTTGCCAATGGGTTGGAAAGTCCGCCTAGGCACATAGGAGAGGAAAAAAATAAAAATTTTCACTAAGTGTTGGTGCCCAACAGAGAAAATTTCGAAAATTTGCTAAGTGTGAGGGCCTAAAAAGGTGGAAAATTGATTTTTGGCTAAATATTATGACATTTCCAAGGGATAAAATGTTAAGCAAAGTGCCAAAACCTTTGGAAGTCCGCCATGTTCAAAGGGATGATGTCCAAGACCATCCAAAATCCGCCTTCACCTTGTCAAAAGTTCTTCAAAGTCCGCCATGGTCTATGAAGGGAGAAAATAATGATTTTTGCTAAGTGTTGGTGCCTAGTCAAAAGGAAAAATTCGAATATTTGCCTAAGTATAGAGGCTAAAAGATGAAAAATGGAGATTTTGGCTAGGAATCATGACGTTCTCAAGAGGCTAAGTGCTAAGTTTGAAAAGACAAGTGATAAAGAAGATTAGGATATGGCAAGAAATAAAATGAAGTGTGCCTAGCACAAAGGTGGAAGAGAAATTAAAATTGCTTAAGTATGGATGTACGGAGAAAATGTTATAAAAATTGGCAAATTTGGCAAGAGAAAATGCACAAGGCAGGGAGAAAGGAAGGATCGCCCTTGGCCAGAAGGAATAAGAATTTGTCAAGCGTCAAGGAAATTCGCCCGATGAAGACATCCAGACCAAGACTTTGCCTAAATTAAATTCGCCCGAGCAAGAAAAAAAATTGACTTTGGCAGAAGAAAATAGGCTCAGTGCAATTAAAAGTTTGCCATGGCAAAGGAAAATAAGGATCTAGCATAACATTTATCGACAAAATGGCTAAAATTTTGGCTTGGCTAGACGAAATTGGGAATAAAATTGGCCAAAGAAAATGAAGAGGAGATTGGATAAAAAAATAAATGACAAGAGTCTTAAAAGTTTGCAGGTCTCAAAGGGTTCGACTTCTAGAGAGAGAGTATGGCAATGTGATGAGCCCTGCTGGCTCTCAACTCAAACCCCCAAATTTTCTTAAGTCTTTTAGTGTTATTTAGTTTTTTAGAGAAAGTTTGATAGACAGAAGAGAAGGGGCGCACGGCATAAATGCTCATAAAATGTAAATTCGCGCTATTTTCTTCAGAATGAAAGTGTAGAAGACATTATTTAACTGAAACAAATAGATTACAATTGATAAACATACCAGAATATCTCCAGATTATTTAATTAAAGAAATAAGCCAGTTTGACAGCCGGAAATGGTGAAATCAAGCAAATAAGCACGCCAAAGCTCCAAATCTAACTTCTCCGACTCCAAAATGAGATACAATGCCCTGGTAGAAGTAGACGCCAAGATAGAAGCACAAAAAGGAGCAAAGAAGAAGGCGTTTCAATTACTTCCTTCACACGCCTTTCCAGAAATGCACAAAACCCAAGGTAAAAGTACGGCCCAAGTCAACTACTGAAGAATCAAAGATGAAAGCTGAGGAGTTGTTGGAGAGGACGCCTCAAGATGAAGAAACCGTCTTCTGAACTGAAAACCAAATAATAAACCTCTAATTGAAGCCTGTAGAACCTCTGAATGAAGCTCTCAACTGCACTGATTCGATTGATCTTTTACAATCTCAAGAGTGCTCCACACTGAAGAGGTATCGTTCTCCAATGGATAAATTGTTCAAACCCTGATCACAGGAGAATGCAAAGGAAATAGCACAAGGCAAAGTCGAAATTGTCAAAAGGTGAGTTTCTCATTGCCAAAAATGCCTTATATAAGGAAGGCACGCATTTCCAAGAAGATACGCCCTTTTTGCCATCATTAAAAACTTTTTAAATAATATTAAGTCTTTTTCAATAGTCATGACTTAATATTTGGGCGCCTTTAATAATTTAAGTGATTAAAATATTAAATCACTTTTTAAAGAATATTTAAGTGATTTGAAAAGTATAAAGTCAATTTGACTTTCTAATAAAATATTAAGTTAATTAATAACTTAAATCACTCAAATAGGCATAACTTCCACAAATCTTCATAGAATCCTGTGCCGTCAGAAGCTATCGACTCCTGTACTGCTAACGCCTGCCGTGAACCAATCACTGGGCTCTGAACTGAGAACGACAAAACTCATCAAATAATGCCATTGACCCTCTAACCCAACTTGTTAGCCTACGAGAGTCTAAGAAATAGGCTAACCACCATCAAACATGATCATGCAGAAAAAGGGGACATTACAGGCAAATCAGTGGGAATTCCAACTTCGGGAGATTAAAATGGAGAATTAAATATGAAATATGCCCGTGCCAAGATGAAAATTGCAAAGGGAGTATGGAATTTGCTTTGAAGTGATAAATTCGACACAAAATTCACCATGAATTTAGGAGAGAGAAAATCTGAATTTGTTTATTTTATTTCTTGCAGGTGGATGATGACACGAGGCGAATCTTCAAAGAAGAAGCAATGGCGTGGAATGGTGGCAAGTCTGCTTCAAGCCAAATGGAGTGAAGGAAAAAGGATGGGACAAGCATGAGAAAGTCCAACCTTGCCTAAGCATAGCATGTCCAAACCTTTGTAAGGCATGTTCAAGGCAAAATAAAGTCTAACCTGGATAAGAAAATGTCTTGAGCATCATGAAGTCCGACTTTGATTGAAGAAAAACGTCCAAGCCCATGTGAAGTCTGCCCAAGGAGAGGATGAGAAAATTAGCTAAAACTCAAAAGATTGGCTAAGTGTTGATACCCTGGGGAGAAGAATTCACTAAGTGTTGGACAAAAAAACAGGAAGGATGAAGAAGAGGAAGTGAATAAAATCCTTGTCCAAGGATGGAATTTGTCCTACATAGCACAAGCCAAATTCAAAATTGAAGGCAAATCCACAGGCAAAGTTCATCCAAAACCTTGGCTAAATGTTGAATAGTCCATGTGAAGGTGGTACAAAATGAACTTGAATAGCCAAAATTTGGCTAAGTATGGGAAATACTTCACAGAGAAAATTCCAATTTCCTCTATCATGGCGAAAGCACAGGGGCATTCTTCTCCAAATTCAAGACACTTGAACGGATATCTAGACATCTTGGAAGGATTTCATCTACAATCCCAGACCTATTCAAGCAATCCAGGCAACTTCTCGAAGGGTTTCATCTCCTGAAGAATTAAAGACAAGCTTCCAATCAAAATCAGATGGTGACAAGAAGAAGTGTTCTAAACAAATTTTCATACTTAGACAATTTCTTGACACAAATTGGAGAATTCAAAGAGGAAATCCAAAGGAATAACATCAACCCAGTTCAAGCAGGAGGAAGTTCAAAGCAACCAACTTCAAGTCCAGACACCTGCTCCAAGGGGAGACTTCCAGACCTCAAAGATTTCAGTACAGGTAAGAAGAAGAAATCGAAGTCTCAAAAGGAATCCAAGATCAAAGCTAGGAAGGAACAAGCACAACGGACAGAGTCATCCGCAGGGAAATTATTCTAAGGCAAGCACGTGGAAGAAAAACGAAGCAACCAAGAAAGACATCCAGCACGCTGAGGTGGCACCTCATCGTCTTCCAACCAATCAAATTCTTCCAAATCAACATACAACAACTTTCTATTTTGTTGTTGATTTATATTTAGCAAAAGGACAAGTGTCCTCAAATGAAATTTTCTCATTGGTCGAAAGTGACAAACCCTAATTAGGGTTTTATTTTGTAATCTCGGCCGTTGATTTGAAATCAATCTTGGCCATTGAATTGTAATTGGGGAGCCTATAAATTGAGCTCGCCCCCTCATTTGTAATGTGTGGAGACAGAATATGAAATTGTTGCATTGAGACTATTTTGAATAATAAAAGCTCTTGAGCATGATTTGCCTTGAATAACTTCTTATTATCAAATAGTAAGCGAGGTTGCATATCATCTTCCGCCATAGATAAAAGTTAAAATTAGATTAGGTAGAATTTGCTTTGAAAGTTGGTTAATTGAATGAGAGATTGATTGTATTGATTCAATGGTGAAGTGTAGCTCATACTTTCTTCGAATGGATGATTTGCATTCGATGCGTAAAGTTAGCCTGAGCTCTTAATTGTGGAAACTTAACTTCAGCCTCATTCGAGGTTTGAAAATTATTCTCTCAACCCTTGAAGATTGCACCCATTTTGCGTATGTTGTCCTGCAGGAGGCGAAACAAAGTGTGGTTTACTCCCTTCACCGAATCCTTATTGTCTCTTGAGTTCTTAGGCATAGACTAGATTCTCCTAAACCCTATCCTTTTGCCATTTTTTTTTGAGATTCATTGAAAGTCCTAATCGAACGCCTTTAATGATAAATTCCCTAAGTCCTGAACTTGTGAAGATTTTCTTACATAAGTCCCCTTGTTTATTACTAGCAAATCACAACGGCCATTGAGCTTATCCACACGTTGAGACCCGACAAAAGAAACCTTGGAATCGCCATATGATCTTCTTGCAATCTTAGCATACGCGGTGGTTTTTCAAGAGAGGATAGAGTGTCTTTGGACATTTTATTCTGTGTGTTTGGTGGATGATAAAACGTACACCAACACACGTCACAACCTATTTCAAAGAGCTGATTGAAAAAGAAGGTACTTAAAGTGTCATAAATGCTAAGAACCATCTCCTACAACATATTCCTAACCTTGATGTCACTTTGAAATTACTTGAATTTTTTGTTCAACCAATTAAGGAAGAAAAGGAAAAAGGTATTTGCTTTCATCTATACGGACAAATCTCTTGGACTGAATAGTTTGTCAAATCCTATCTACAAGAAATTTTCAAAAGTCATGTTGGAACCAAAAATGGTGTTGCTAGTCCTGAAAAAAAGCATGTGGATTCAATGATTTAGGATCATCTTCATGTGTAACACAACGTTTAAAGTCATTGTTGAAACCATTGCTAGTAAACACAAAAGCCTACTCCCCAACTTATAGTGGCTAATTAGTCAAAATTTTGGCCTTGGCAGATGGGCTATAGAGAAAATCGTTTGTTGTGACATGTGGAAATTGACTTGCTTTTAGTCAATAGTTAGAGTAGATGCATGAATGCCTTCCCAATGAGCTACTTGAACACCATCGTAGAGATTATATCATAGATACATGACACCATTCCCCATTTTTCGATAGGCTTAGAAACCATAGGAGGATAGAGAAATGAGTAGGATTCCTCGATCAATTTTGGCTATAGTACACAAGTCATGTTAAGTCTTGATCCCCAATTAGATAGGATATCAAAAAGGCAGAAATTTCCCCTTCACAAAGTGCTCATAGTTCTAAAAAACTGGTTAGGTATCTATATAATATTAAATCACACCATCAAGGTTAAATTTATTACATGCATTATGATAAACAATTGATTCAAACACAAATAGAAACTATGCTAGAGTCAAACAATGTCCTACGTGAGTCTAATATGTAGGATTGATGAGTTGATAATCAAATTGAGAACATAAAAACCTTATTAACTCTTTTTCCAAAGATGTGGACGATTTAGTTTTGTCCTTGAGTCTTATTAAAAGGGAATTGAAGAAAGAAGAACTCTCCACACCAATCCTAGTTCTGAAAGAAGTGAAAGGATGTACTCCCAAATTTTTTTTTTCTTATATTTCCAAGCTGCCTTTGGGCCATGTCTCGATATTGAGCAGGCTAAACAAATGTTAAAACTCAGCCTCATTGTCATTGGCAGTCATGTAGGCCCTGATATCATAAAGCAGCTATATTGTGCTGGTTACAATGATTTAATGTGATTACATTTTTAACAAAATTGCTGATGTGTGAGATGGTTTTCTTTGTAAACTGTAGATAGTTTAGATCTTTTTTAAATACAATTTTCAATTTTGAGTGTTTAAATAATAACCAGATTATTTATAAGGGGATGCAATGTATGAGGTTTATAGAGACCTTGCCACAAGTTGTATATACTCTGTTCCATGCATTTTTGTATGTATAGCTAAAACAACTGGCACCCAAATACTTGCATACAAAGAGGGCTGTATTTTGAATCACGCATCTTCTAATAAATCTTCAAGTTTATAAGTGTTTATATTATGAGTACTTTAAAAGGAAAAGGCATCAAAATGTATTCATGTATCATTGTGTAATTGATCTACAAGGATAAGCCAACATGATCTGTGAGATTTTTCCTTTTCATCACTCCTTTGTGCACATTTTAATGTTTTTTATTTCAAAGTTGTGTAAATTGTTATTGATGAGAAATCTTTCATTAACAGGGTACTCAGAAACATTGGTTCTTGATGTATCAACAATGACATGGTCTAGTGGGCTAACATCAGCAAAAAGCTCTATTCTTAGCAATCAAGTAAGACAGCACAAAACATCACAGTATTTCTTTCATTCATAAAAACTGTTTGGCTCCTGCAATAATTAATGGTGTATTTCATCAAGGTGAAGTTATATTCAAGCAGCAACTGCAGGGTTTGTCTCTGTGAAGAAAACTGTGACATACAGTTTTGAAATTTGAATGTAAATGTTTGCAAGCTTATTAATAACATAGAAATATCTTAAACAAATAGGAGGCAATGATTATAGCTTTTCATAAAATGCCTTCTGTATGAAATCAACTAACATTGACATTTTGATTGCATCCATTTATGACTATCAAGATTTAAAACATTTGTCCTTTCTGAACAAAATAGTCATGTTACTCAGAGCAGATTGTTTAGCTTGTGTACAATTAACAGAAAAAGCGTCAGTTTTCGACAATTGAAAAACATGTTTTATATCAACCTTTAACATTCCTCACCAAATTAAAGTAGGTCATACCATAGTTTTAGGACTTGGACTCGGACTTGGACTCGACTTGGCAGCTCAAAACTTTGACTCAGATTCGAGACTCAGCAAAATGCTTGGCACAAACTCGGCAAAAAAAAAAAACCTTATGATTACACAAACAAAAAAATTAATGCATTTAGACAACATAAAAGCCTAATTTGACTATCAATCTTTCATAGTTCAAACGTTACACGTCATATGATCCTCAAACTCTCAAAATTTGAAATTTCATAGTTTCAAATGTATAACAGCATTATAAATTATACATTTATAATTGTTTACATACAAGGATATGTCAAAATGAAAAAATCAACCAAATACAATCTACATCTTCCTCTTTCCCCTCGTAATGTAACTTAATTTTTTTGACTTCGAACTAGAAGGTTCCACAATATCAAAACGATGATGGATTGTTTCTTCCATAGAAGCATAAATCGCCAAAAAATCGGCTAAATCGCGATTTTGAAAAAATCTGCAGGGTCGCCGATTTTTTCCTTGAAAAAATCCCTATTTTTTGGGCAGTCAACGCTGTCAAAAAATCGTTGAAAATCGGCTAAAAATCGGGGTTTTTTCGACCAAAAATCGGCAAAAAATCGCGAAAAAATCGCGTTTGAAAAAAAACCCTAAAATACACGCGTTTTCGCTTTTATATATCGCGTTTTTCTCTTTTTTAGAGCACGAGTCGAGGGTTTTTGATGTGCTGAAGGCGGCTGAGTCGAGGGTTTTTAACTGACGCGAATTTCTGGCGTTTTTCTGGGCGCGAATTTTTGGCGTTTTTCTGGGCGCGCTTTGGTTCTTTTTCTGGGCACGTTTTTCTGGGCGCTGACTCTCAGGTAGGTATTGTTTGAAATCTTATTTGTGTCTTGCTCTTACACATCACCACAGATTATTAAAAAAAAGCATTCACATTTTATATTAAAAAAAATTTATTAAGCCAACAGAATGCATTCAACGTATACATAGGGCCATTTCCAGTTATTTCATATGAGGCTTGGAACACACTTAAAGAAGTGCAACAATCAATATAGATCAATACATTTACACTTTTACTGCTTCGAATACATCTAAAAAAATACAGACACCATAATGAAGAAACCAACCATGTGAGAGGATGTACCCATCTGGAATATCAAGCTATTTGTCACTTATTCAACCTAATCTTTTAAAATTTTAGTCATTTTATGTCACGCCAATCCATTGCCTTGTGACATTTGGTCTGTGAAGTACAGAAGCCAGTAATGAGCCGCACAAAACTGTAAAGCAATATGCTGTAATGTATAAGGTTTGTGAAAATAACTCTATGTGAAAATAACTCTGGCAACCATTGCATTTACAGCATCAGCAGTAGCTGGTATCCATTCAATACTAGCTTAATTCTGTTAGGAAAATTGTCACAAAAATAACCTCAAGAACAAAGAAACCAAAATTTTAAATATACAAAAACATTAAACCACCAAATAAACATAAAATTCATTTCACAGTTCAAAATATGTGAAAAAACAAATAGGGATCTAACACTAGGTATTACAATAATATAGTATATAAAAACAGCCATAGATAATACCTCAGAACCAATGCCTTCGTTTAAAACAAAAAATGATCTGGCTGTTTACAGATTCCCATGAATACTCACTGAAACCATGGCAAGTGACTTACCTCAAGATTCTGCACAAATTGTGTCATGCTGTCAGTGATCCTGATGAGAAAAAATGGGCAGAGTTTGCAGGAAAATATTATGAAACCCTACCAAAGCAGATTTTTTTTTAAAATGAGACAAACCAAAACCAATCCCCCTACAGCTGCTGCTTCAATCTATTCACAATAAATGAGAAGTAGATTTAAAAATAAGGGATATTAGTTTAAACTTCTAACTTATCAATATTATAAATAGAGGTCAAAATTTATACATTAGGTGCATTGGTTTTCTTTTTCTGTCTTCTCTCCTAACTGTCCACAAAGTAGACTGAATAAAAAATGTTTATTGCAGATTTGATCATAATGCCACGTCAAAAAGACTTTGCATGGTCACATTGTACTTCAGTCAAGGGTACAACGAAGGTTAAATGCAACTGGTGTAAAACTGATATCAATGGGGGCATTTATCGTTTCAAATGGCACTTGGCAAAAGAGCCAGGGAATAACAGCAATCCTTGTCCTGGATGCCCTGCAGATGTCACACACCAGGCACTACTGGCTCTTCATGCGATTCCTGAGAACAAGGCAAAAAAGGCAAGAACCGGGGTTGAAATAGGTTCTAATTCTACAAATAGTAGAGGGAATCAAGGTCAGGATGATGATGCAAATGAGTTTTTGAGGGAATCAGGGTCAACACCTCCTTCTACAGCGCGTGGCCCAAACACAGGTGGAGGAAACATTAATGCTTTCTTTGCACCTCGTACTACACCAGGAGCACAAACCACTTTGGAGAGTACAGGATGGAGGAAGAATGTCCATGAACAAGCAAGGAAGGCGATTGGAAACTTTTGGTACTACTCTAGCTTGCCATTTCATGTTGCTAGATCGCCATATTGGCAAGGTATGGTGGATGCTATTGCAGGTGCGGGTCCTGGGTTCAAAGCCCCATCTTACGAGAGCTTGAGGGTTGGTATGCTCAATGATGCAGTACGAGATGTTAAAGATGTTGTTACAGAGCATAAAATAGAGTGGGAAAAGACTGGTTGCACCATAATGTCAGATGGATGGACAGATAGAAGGAATCGAACCCTCATCAACTTCCTTGTCTCTTGTGAGATTGGCACTATATTTTTGAAATCCCTGGATGCATCCGATACTATCAAATCTGCAGCTGCATTGTTTCAGATGTATGATCTTGTGGTAATAGAAGTTGGGCCACAAAATGTGGTTCAATTTATTACAGACAATGCTGCAGCTTGTGTAGCCGCTGGTAGACTCTTGACAGACAAATACCCGTCTATATTTTTTACCCCATGCGCAGCACATTGCCTTGATCTAACCCTTGAGGACATTGGAAAACTTGAATGGGTTAAGGAGGTATTGCAAAAGGCCCGCAAGGTTACAAAATTCATTTATAATCACACGAGGGTTTTGTGCATGATGCGTACTTTCACAGAAGGCAAGGAGCTAGTTCGCCCAGGGGTGACAAGATTTGCAACACAATTCCTTGCACTACAGACTCTATGCCAACAAAAAATGAATTTGAAACGAATGTTTGTTTCAAATGAGTGGGAGTCGTCTGCCTTCGCAAATCTAGTAGAAGGCATAGCAGTGGCAGGCTATATGTACTCTTCTAGTTTTTGGGATGCAGCTGAACGAGTTGTAGAGTTTTCAGAGCCTCTAGTAAAAGTCTTAAGACTAGTGGATGGGGATAAATCCCCCATGGGTTATTTGTATGAGGCCATGGATAGGGCCAAGGAGGTGATGAGGGGTAGGATGCAAAATGACAGGGACACTTATATGCCGTTATGGGACATAATTGATAGAAGATGGGATCAGCAGATGCATTCTCCTCTCCATGCTGCAGGATATTATCTTAATCCAAGTTTGTTCTATGACTCTTCATTTAGAAATGATGATGGTGAGGTAACACAGGGCTTGTTCATGTGCATGGAAAAAATGCTTTCTAGAGAACAATTAAAGGGAGCTATGGGAGAGTTAGCAACGTACAAGCAAGCAAGGGGTTTTCTCTCATCTATAGCCGCCATCGAAGGCAGAAATACCTTGCTACCAGGTAGATTCTATAAACCTGTGATAGTCTCTATTTTGTGGACACGATGATTATTTTAAGATATTCTTACATGATATCATCTCCATGTAATGTGTTTTTGCAGCACAATGGTGGGATTATTTTGGTCATGAAACCAAAAACCTTAGATGGATGGCGAGACGCATTTTGAGCCAGCCATGTAGTTCATCTGCTTGTGAGCGTAATTGGAGTGTTTTTGAACACATACACTCCAAGAAACGCAACCGGCTAACACAACAACGAATGAGCGACTTGGTGTTTGTTCACCACAACCTCCGCTTGAAGATGAAGAAAGCTCAAGGTTAGACTTTCAATATACTTGTAGTTAGTTGAAATTGTATTCATTATCTTTTTCACTTGTAAGGCCAAGACTAATTCCTTCATGGGCTGCAACAGGTACTGTTGAGGATGATGACCCAATTGACCTTGATGAGATTGATCCAGATAATGAATGGATTGCTGCTGACGAAGATTCAAATTCTATTGCACCTCAGGATTTCGATATACTAGAGGAGGCTGGACTGCCTGGTCAAATATATGAGGATTTGGTTAGAAGCACTGCAGTAGGAGCTTCATCATCAAGGCCTACTACCCTCTAGCGTTGTTGTCATTGGCTACATTTTTTTTTGTCACTTTGTACTTAGATTAGAGGTTGATTTTGTACAAAGTTACACACTATTGTAATTGACATTTTGTCATATGTCAACATCTACTTTTATTTATGAGAACTGAGGAGTATATTTTGTGCAATGCAATGTAATCAGCGATACGAATATATACAAAAAATATCTATTTTCTATTTAAAATCTCTGTTTTATTTGCTCTCTATAACTCTATGCTATGGAAATGACCTTGAGTTTTTAGAAAACATAGGTTTTGTCTATTTTTCTACATTCCTTTACATTTTTTTTCAAATCCGATTTTTTCCCGATTTTTTCACGATTTTTCAAAAAATCCTGATTTTTTGGTTTGCCGATTTTTTCCCCAAACGATTTATGCTGCTATGGAACTTTCTTCAATCAACTTTCGATCCTAAAAACTTCTCTTCTCAACTCGTTTCCTTGCTAGGCTGATGTTTGGCTTGGTGAAATGGGTGAATAAGAGCTAAAAATGAAAAGAAAAAGATGATGCTTTTTTAATTAAAACGCTGCCTGGGTGTTTTCCCTATGGACCAAGAGTCCGAGCTCAAGACTTGGGAGTCCGAGCCCGAGACTTGGAGAGTTTTCAACCAAGACTCGGTTGAGTACTCAACAAGACTCTCCGAGACTTGGCTCGCGAGTTTGGTCGACTTGTTTCGGCTGCCCAAAATACTCGCATGTTTTATATCAACCTTTAACATTCCTACCCAAAAGACCTTTAACATGAGGGTAAAGTGTAAAGTAATTGTACAATAGTCATGCATAGGACAGGTATAACGTTCCTACTTTCAGCAATGTTTTTGTGTAGACAATACATGTTCACTTTTAGAAATGAGAGTCATTTTGGAAAGCCTTGGGTATCTACTATGGGTTATAATCTTGTGTAATAGAACTTTTCTCATTAATTTGCATCTATTTCCTTTGCTCATTGCAATTATTATAAACCTAGTACTTGGTTGTATTAAGACATAATTTAGGTGTCCATCCATGGCTGGCATCCACAGCCTTTGAGGTGGCGGGGAATCCTTCTTGCCTCAACAACTGCTGCCTGTTATACATTCCTTGGAACAACTTGACCATGCATCTAAACAAAGTTTCCATCTTCATATCCTATCTACTGGGTCAGGTATCTAGCTTTCACTAAATTGATCTTTAGCAATTTTAATTTACTCTTAAGCACAATTTGATAACCCATTTTTTGAATGGTTACCAAGAGTGAATGCTTCTTGAGTGTGGCCACATACTATATATTTTGAATCAATTCTGGTTCTCGATGAATTGTTTTTACTGGCCGATCTGATTATCTTTAATTTTAACTTCTTAGGTCCACAAAAAAACCTTTCTGTCCGTCATATGTTTCATTGAATTAATGTCTGTCAACCATACTTTGCTCAAGTCATCAAACTCATTTGAAGAAAATCCTGCACAAGAACTACACATGAAGTGACTTCTCCATCTTTTGCAATGAAAACAGCTTCATACCTCTCATCTGACTAGCTTACTTAGTACCATCCTTGTCAGAATACTCTTAATTGATTTGATCATAGTTTGCTTAATGTCCTTGTTTCCCACATATATAAGACAATAGCCTCTTGTGTAACCACGACCATGATCATCACTTCTTCTTCTTCCTTGTTGGAGTTATCTCCTCCATGGCTTATATCACCAAGGTTTGAATACATGTGATCATTTCTTCCTCTTCCAGCATGATTCTAATTGCTGCCTCCTCTTCCCCCTTTGCTAGAGCTAGTGTTCTGTTGGGACATGTCCCCGGGGGTCTGAGTGGGTGCTCCCTTTTTCAGAATCAGTCAGCCTTTTTGTGCATAGATATAAAATATAACTTTTTGAGGAAAAAAAATGCTAAAAACCCCAGAAAATCTAGAAGGAGAGGATTTTCATTGCAAATGCAGCATATTGTATTTGCTTTTCAAAATTTCAACTGCTTTTAGTTTGTTTAAGGTATTTTTATAAGCTTTCACCTGACACTCGCTGCCATTCCCAAAATTTGGAAAGATATTTGCTGTCCCCATAACCTTGTCCCTGCGACCACCAGTCCCAAAAACTCAAAGAAACACTGGCCAGAACTTGTATTTGCTGCAAAAGCTCCAACCTCCAATCTAGGTGTCTTAGGCTGGGTTTCTTTTCAATCAATAATTCTTTGATGCCTTAAAGATTGCTCTCATTTGCTTCCCACTCTTTGTCTAGCCCTCGGATTCCATTTCACTACTAAAACTTTCTTTGTGTAGAGGGGACTTAGGCAACTTTGAAGATTTGGTTATTTTTTTGGAATTAAACTTGATCGACAAGATTAGCACACCCTTCTTTAGGAAGATGGAGTTGCCTTGCAACCTTGACCCACTCTGCTGCTGCATGCTCTTTGATGTTTGTAGTTGGTTGGATACCTTCATGTCTTCGTTTTTCACTATAACTCCTCACACTTCGGCTCCAACACTTGCTTTGGTTTTGATGATATAATTCTACTGATAGATTTTTCAACATGCAATCATCTTCTTCATTGTCTTTGTTCTACTAGTCGTAGAGATTGTTTGATCTTTTGGTCTTGACCACTTTTTGGTCTTTTCTTGCCTTTGTTGGCATCTAAGGACATTAATTTCTTAAATCCAACTCGAATTTTTAAAGGAAAATGTACTAATGCGTACTCTCTCTATTATCGGGTTCTTCTCTTTTGCCTTCATACCTGTGTGGGTATGGTTCTGGTCTTGATTCTTTGCTGGTTCTTCTCTGGGTTCTCCCAGGGTCCTTCCAGTTTTGGACCCATAGGGAACCCAGGCACCCTGGGAAGGACCCTAGGCGAACTTGGGCCGAACCTAGGGGGACCCAAGGGTTCCCAAAAAAAAATCAAACAAAAAGTAAATTTTTAAAACACTTTTTATGTGAGTTAACAAGAAACAGGTAGGTAATTGGTCCAGTAACAGGAAATGCTAGCTTTTGGAGACATTGGGTATGGTTTACTGTTAAATGTATATGCATATGTATGTATTTATGTATGTATATGTGTATGTATGTATTTATGTATGTATATATGTTCTGTGTATGTATACATACATACATAAATAGGTAGGTAATTGGTGCAGTAACAGGAAATGCCAGCTTTTTGGAGACATTGTGTATGGTTTACTGTTAAATGTATATGCATATGTATGTATTTATGTTATATGTGTATGCTAAGTCACAAGGTTTGAATTCGAATTTGAGTTCGACAACATTGAAATTCGGATGAAGTTCGGCAAGGAAAAAATTCGAAAAGTAAAAAATTCAGATTAAATTCGTCTTATATAATTTTGATGTTTTTAAAATATAAGTAATAAACTTAAAATAAGTAAAAGAATAATATTAATATACTAATATATTTAAATATATTAATATACTTAAAATTAGTAAAAAATAATATTAATTTTTAAATATAATTAATAAACTTAAAATAAGTAAAAAAATAATATTAATATACTAATATGTTTAAATATATTAATAAAGCTAAACACAAAGCAAAATAAATAATAAAAATGTTTAAAAATATAATTTAGATTTAAATATTATCAATATATAAATAAAATAATATTTAATTTTTCAATTAACATCAAACTCAATATTAAAATTATAAATACAAATATTAAAACATATGTTTAAATTTTTATAAAATACATAAAAACAAAAAAAGCCCTAAAGTTCTAGTTCGAAACTAAAGAGGAAATGGTGTCAGGACCTAGCTAGAGTCGTGTAGAACTTTAGAATGGAAATGGATGATGAGTTGTGTAGGTCGATGCCACTGCTAGGCTATGAAATCTGTCCAACCGTCACGCATTCCAACTTCAGATCTTTGTCACATGGCCACACTTGGAAAACCTCATTTGCAAATAGCCCTAGCTGCTAGCAGGAGATAATCACATTTTAATTTATAAAAAGAACCTATCGACAACCCTTAAACAAAGCACTTAGTGAAAATATACTTTAATAAAAAACAACACGCTTTTTTTGTTGCGAATTTATTCACCAATTTCAACGAATTTTTTGTTGCTGTTAAATATTCGCTAAATTTCGAACTTCATGCTTGAAGTTCGGTGAACTCTGTGACACAGTGTGTATGTATGCATACATACATACATACACACATACACACATACAAGCATACACACACACACATACACACATACATACACACATACGTACACACACACATACATACACACATACACACATACACACACATACATACACACGTACATACATACATACATACATACACACATATACATACATACACGCACATACACACATACACACATACATACACACATACACCCATACACACATACGCATATACATACACACATACATATACACATACACACATGCATACATACACACATACACACATACACACACACACATACATACATACACACACACACACACACACACATACATATACTTACACACATACATACACACACAGAGAAATACATACACACAGACACATACATACATACATACATACATACATACATATATACACAGACATACAAAATACATATATACATACATAGACACATACATACATACATACATACATACATACATACATAGACACAAACATACATACACACATACACACATACCCACACACACACACACACACACACACATATACATACACACACACACACATACACATACATACATACATACATACATACATACACACACACATACACACACACATACATACATACATATATTTTCCCGTACCTGTACCCATACCCAAGGGAAAAAAATTGCCTTATCGCTGTACACATATTTGCACCTGTACCTGAACCGGTAACTTAGCTTACTCCTTTATTTAATATTACTAATACTTGCATGAATGAACATAAAACACCATGCACTAGATTGAGTAACAGATGTATAGCACTATGGCATTATGCAAATGAAGTTGCTACACAAAAGTCAAGAAACCTATTTAAAGTACTTGACAGTTGCCAAGTAGAACACAACCATTGACAATTGACTCTTAACAATTACCCACAATTCAACAAGTAATTAATACATACTTGGGTGCAAACATACTAACAAAACATAGTAGGTTAACTAATACCAACTACAATGGCCCATCTGGGTCTTTCCAAGGATCGTTGTTGAGTCATTTAGATCCTTTCTTGCTTGATGATGGATTTTCTTTGGTCCTTTAGGCCCCTCAAATATGTGAACTTTTATCGTTATAAATTTTCTTGGGCTTATCAAGCTTACCCCCTTCCTTGGACACAATAGCACGGTTAGGACTTCAATTAGCCACCTCCTTCATCATCCACATGTAAATTAGTCTGTTCAAAAAAATCATATAAAGTCCTTGTGATTCCAAGGGAACTGCTTATGACTGAGGAAATTGAGTAAGATGTTTTCCTGTTTCTTAGATCTAGATGCTGCCTCTGTCTGTAAGAACATTACCTTGATTTCTTATCTAAAAGATATTCAAGGGGATTGGTAAGTACATGTTATGTTTTAAAAATCATTGATAATTCTACTAGCAATATTTTATCAATATCTGGCATACAACTTTGGAAATGAAAGCAGTGAGATTAAAATGAAGTTGCAAAATCCAAAGTTATTTAAAGAAGCTGTACTACCAGTAGTTGGCCACATACCTGAGATGGTAAGTGAGAATGGATAATAGAATTTTGTTACCTGAAAAGTGACCCAAGGCAATTGGAAATAGCAGATTTTGAAGTTGTACTAGATGTTTAATTGTTAGTTACAGATCTTAAGGTGCCAGCTCTCTTGCCACTGCCAGCTGACTTTTTTTTTTCAATTGGTTGAGAAGCTAGAACTTGATGTCTAATTGTTGATTATTGTCAGTAGGTGGCCACAAAGCTCAGACAGTAAGTGAGAATGGGTAGTAGAATTTTGTCACCTGTTGTATGCCACAATGTGTTGTGTTCTTGTGGAAGAGTCACTGAGGTAATTGGAAATAGCAGGTTTTGAAAGAGTACTTGATGTTTAATTGTTGATTACAGATCTTAAGGTGCAAGCTCTTTTGCCACTGCAACCTGACTTTTGTTTTTAACTTTTTATTCAATTGGTTGAGAAACTAGTACTCTTTTGAGATGCTATGCTGTTACCAATTTATATTCCAATTAATGGGTATACTGGAAATGGTATAATGAGATTACTTTCTTTCTGGTGATTGTTATGTTTCATTTACATGATAGATGATCTGAAAAGCTGTATATGATGTACAGATACAGCTTTAGGAAATTAGTTAGTACTGTTATCATTTTGTCATTATTAGTTTTTGTGGAGGAGCTATTGATGTCTTATTAGATAGATCTGTGATTTATGCAGCCTCTTTGGAAACAATTATGAATAGAAATAGTTTAGCTTTGGATGCTGTTCTTGTATATGGAGCTAATAATTGAGTATATTTGAGTAGGGGTTCAGTTTAGCGGTGATGGAAAGGAAGGAGGGAACATTCCTTGTGGCATTTGGAGGTTATAATGGAGAATATTCAAATGAGGTAGGTTGGAAATTTTTTGTTGAATGGTCAGTTTCTCTTTCCAGGTCTGCATATACTAGTAGACAATTCATTGGTCCTTAATGGCAACTTATTTATATTATCCTAATTGGCACTGCTCTTATATTGAAGCTTAGGTTGAAGTGTTAGTCACCATGTTATCTGAAGAAAATGAACAGAGTTGTGAAAGTACTCAAAAGGAATTCGTAAACAGGGAAGATTCCTCATCAAGCACACATGAGCAGACTCCACGTGGGCTTGCACCTGTGGTGGCTAGTGGAAAGCATCCTTGCTCGTGGATCACTGTTGCAAAGCATAACTTGATATCTGCTACAGACCGCCATAGCTCTAGCCAAAGATCTTTCTCAGAGGCATCTGCTGGGAGCCATACCTCTGATATTGCAGGTATTTTACCACTGCGGAAGCTATTTGAGCATGAAGAGGACTTAAGTACAGAATCAATAGCTCAAAGAACTTCTTGTGAAAGTAAAGAAAACAAATATTCAAGTCAGCCTGTGAAGGAGAGCACAACTATACAGGTAAGGTGATCTTTGTGATTTTTTTTCTGAACTACACATTTTTAATTTAATTTGATTACTTATACATTCAAAATGAAGACCTTAAATAATAGAAACATTATGTGAAATTTGAAGCAGTTCAAATATTATTAGATATTATCCAGTAAGAACTTAACTGATAAATAATATAGAGATAATTTAAAGAGTTTCTGAGAAACAGATGTATTTATAGATTTAAGGCCATCTGATGTATTTCATAAAACCATTTTATGATCCATTTTCATTTTCCAATGGAGAAGAATGTACTTACATTCAAACTACACATATACTTACTAGATGTCACTTTAATAGCTACGTTGTATCCTGATAATCATGGAGGTATGGTCTTATTAGGTTTCTGTGTAACACACGAGTTCAGTTTCTCAAAAGCATGACTTTTAGATAAGGAGCAGTAATCTGAAGTGATTTTTATTGCATGTTTTACAGAAGCAGTCTCATATAGGTATAAGTGTAGAAATGTCTGTAGTAGATCTCAATGATGCTACACTTTGGTCAGGTGTCAAGCTCTTACATGCACACCCTATATTCCATGTTTTGAAGGAACAATCTTATTCTGTGTTATACAGTATCCATTTGAATTACTTAACTGTAACAGTTAGGTCTGTAAAGACAATGCTAAACACTATTAGTAATTAGTTATATGCCATACAATTTAATTACGTTTTATTTCAAATTTAATCTTTCTACTCTAGGATTTTTAACTCTTATTTAAGAACATCTCTTTTCCAACATATATAATTCCAAAACTAACAAACATAAAATTGTAATTAAAATGACCTCATGAAGGACTTGCCATCTCTTTGTTACATGCTGCAGCAGTTTTAATTTCTACCACACAATTACTAGCTTTCTTTTTACAATGTATAAATATATGAAATATGAAATAGAGTTACAGAAATCCCTGCTCTGCATCTCAGCTTGGAAAATTTTAAAAAAATCCCCAATAGATTTCTTGGAAGAATGTAGCTTGTTGAAGTATTTTCACATTTTTGTTTATTTGTGATGCCACTGTGCTGTCTGTAAACCACACAGAGCCCGCATATGCCAGTAACATTCTCATGAAACCAAATGTGAGATAGCACCTTAATTTGTAGTAGGTGTGGTTCTTTCTCTCCAGATTATGCAGCAATGGTTCATGCAGTACCTTCACAAAATCAGATTCCTTTTTATTCACAATTATTTTGTGTAGTGAGAATTGCTGTCCTTGTGGGTGAGTTTTCTCAGTTTGTATAATAAATTTTATGTGCGATTCTCATTTTCGATTATCACACAACAGGGTTTGTGATATCCTTTATTGTCAGATTTCTGCCATCCGACATTGTGCTAGTCAACTACATTACTTGTTTGGTTGACTTTCTTTTTTGTTGGGAGCTTCCCCTTGTCACACATCCCTGTTACTGATTTAATGGATTTTTTGGTGATTTTTTAGGGTTGGAGGATATATGAAAAATTTACATATATTTGGCTCAATATTTGATCCAACCCATGCCAATTCTTCACAAAAATTTGGGAAATGAGCCCGAATATCCAATTTCAATTCTTCTACTCTTTTATACTATGGTAGATATTTACTTATTTCCTTGCATTCTTTTTGTTGGCTTTCTTTGTGATTTGACATTTCTATAGATGTTATCAAACAAGTTTTGCACTTTTTGGTTACTGATCACTAACGTGTTGAATAAACAACCCTTTGTGTCATTGATGGTTTTTGTGTCTTGCTTTTCCCCCAAAGTGTCTTTGTTAGAGCCCCAATTTTCATAGGTGACAACTCAAGTCCCCTCTTGTATTATGTGGTTTTTGTTGAAAGAACACCAATACACTGAGAGGGGGGAGGGGGGTGAATCAGTGTATGCAATATTTTTACCAATTTAAATCAATAGACAAGAAAAATGATCACACATAAACATCACACACATAAGAAGACACCAAATATACGTGGAAAACCCTAAAAGGGAAAAACCACAGCGAGAAAAGTTGCTTGAGTGTACTGCTCAAATCCAACCTCACAATAAAAGATATTACATATGTTTTGTAAGCACCAACTTATAGGTACATTGACACCCAAGACAATGTTTTGAGGCACCAACCTTCAGGTACTCTACACACCTATTGAGCACCAACCTCTAAAACTTTACAAGTTCATATATACAGACATTGGTTCTTCTCCAACCTGAGATGCACCTTTTTCAATTGATATTTTGGACTCTCTTCCTCTGCTTTTCACCTCTCTCAATTCACAATTCCAAAACTACAAAAATCATCTAATTGATAGCTCTTCTTCTATCGCAATGCTCTCTGCCTCCAACTTGGAAAACATTCAATTCAATAACCTCTATGTATTCGAATAATCCACATTTATATCTCCACTATATGAAGAGCACATAGGAAATACTGAGAGGGGGGGAGGTGAATCAATATTTCAAACTTTAAAACTTAAAACCACATGAATCTGAAATCAAAACAGTAAGAATATTCATGAACAAGATAAACACCTAGAATTCTTGTGGAAAACCCTTTCGGGTAAAAAACCACGATAGATTAATAACTTTCATTAACCAAATGGGCACCAACCCACTGAGAGCACCAACTCTCCCTCAAAGAACCAACTTCGATCAACTGAAGCACCAACTCCAATGCTGCTAAAGCACCAACTTCAGACTCATAAACCACTTGATACAAAACACATAGCTTCTCCATATCATGCAGGTAGAAAAGAATAACAAACTGAATACATTGATCAACAAGATACCTTAGCGCACTCTCTTTGTGCTTAGAAATTGAAAATGTGATGTGAAGTGATCTTGCTTTGCAAAGACTTGCTATGAACCGATACAAAAGATAAAGATTACTTAACTAACCGGAAACCACACGACGCCAAGAGACAAAGATTACTTAACTGATTGGAAATTGCCTAGAGCAAGTCAACATCAAAATATAACATAAAGTGCATGACCAAATAGAACTACTTAGAAGGCACAAGGAGTGCAATAGCATACACATGGAGGTTTAGAAGGCTTGCAAGGAGTGCAATAGCAATACATGAATGATTAGGACATATATAGTGTAGCAATCCATGCATCTTAAATAGGTATTAGACAAACTAATACATTCCTTGAGAGAAGTCATGCGCTAGTCTTGTGAGCTTATGTTGATCCCATCTGAAGCAGGCCTCATATATTTTCTCTTTAACGATCCAAATTGTCCGATTGAAAGGGAACATTCCTCATGCTTTGATTTTCCATTGAAAATTGTACCTACAATCTCTCAAATTCTTAACTCAAAGTCCAATGTTTTTAACTCCATCATCCAAATACTTATATGCTAAGTCACAAAGCTCGCTGAATTTCAATTATGAAGTTCGAAATTCAGCGAACTTCAAAGGAGGATTAAAAAATCGTTCAAATTTGCTTATATTCGTTTAGTTAAAGGTATAATTTTTTTTAATAAAAATATATTTAAAAAATCATTTTTTTTTGGGGATTTCCCGCATCGAGCGTCATATGTATTCTTTCGGAAATGTGATTAGGGCTTTTTCAAACGGGATGGAATTTTGGGGAGCAAAACCTCGTACTCCCGAAGTTGGTTACCTACAGAGACGCAGTTAGGGTCGGCTCCTCTTTTGCTATCAATCACTCTCCGCAACTGGCACTCAAAATTCTCTGATAAACAATGGATAAGGATATCTGGATCTTCACTAGTTTGCCATCAATGGATCTTACATAGCATGTTTAGTCGATATTTTAGCTTCCGAACCCACCAGGGGTCACCCACCAAGTCGGAGTATTGCACCAGATGAATTGGGGGCAATCTGTGACTTAGCTATCGCGTGCCATGAATGAATTTTTTATTTTTTGTTTTTAAGTTTTAAATTTTATTCTTTTGTTCTAAGTTTTAGTTTAAATATTTAGATTTTAATTATTAAGTTTTGTTTTCATTTATTAATTTTTAAATAAAATTGAATATTTTTAATATTTTAAAGCTGACCCCTAAGCTGGTTAGCTAAATGGTCGTTCGCGGCTCACAGTCACGAGTTCTAAGTCTCCCAGATCCCACATGAGTGATAGGGCGTGTGTATGGCCTTCACAGTCCACGTTAAAAGTTTACAGTATGCCTTTAGGTTTATAGGGGGAGTGGAGTGCTGCGATTCTAGATCTAAAAAAAAATATTTTTAATATTTTATGTTTTAAATTATGTATATTTGTATATTATTATTTACTTTGTTTATTTATAATTATGTTTTATTAAAAAATTTAAATCACGTATATTTTTATTAATTTTGTATTAAAAAATTAAAAAGTTATTTAACTTAATATTATTAATTTATATTGTGTTTTGATATATTTTTAATATTATTTTATATGTAATATAAATTATTTTTGCTTGTACATATTATTTATTATATATAAGAAAATATATTACATTTAATATATATAATATTTACTGGTTTTTATATACTATTAATATTATTTAATTTCTTTTAGACAATTTTGTGGATATATTACTTATATTTATAAAAATAAAATAAAAATTACATTAGCTGAGTTTAATCTAAATTTTTTACTTTTCAAAATTTTTCCTTGCCGAACTTCATCCGAATTTCAATGCTGTCGAACTCAAATTTGAATTTGAACCTTGTGACTTAGCTTATATGCAAAATCAAGGAAAATTTACTTAAATAGTAATAGCTAAAATTGTGGATCATATAGTTGCTCTCCTCTTTTGTACTAGCAGGTTTTTATTATCTAATGGAAAAACATTTAACACTCCCTTTACTCTTTTACAAATCTGCTAAAATAGTTATCAATGAGAACATTTCAATATCATTTATGGTCTTTTGAGATTTCAGATTTTGTTTCAAAAGCATTTTCTATTACTCTATCTTGAGCTATTTGATGTAAAACCTATCAAGTGAAACTTTTCAACTGCTTCCTTTGTCATATAAATTTCCCTTTCATCCTCTGCGTATAGTTCTCTTTGATATTGTTCTTGAAATCGCAAATACTGTTAAATCACAAATATGAACCAATTGATTCCCGTTTTGTAATTTATGATGTCTACTCAGCAAAAGAAAATTGTCTTTTTAATGACTTTCTTGAGCCTAAGGATTTTGAGATCCTAGAGGCCAACTTGGATAGTCATGAGGTTGAACAACTATGGAGAGGCTTTGAACCAGAAATATCCCAACTAGGATATATGCAAAATTTCTGAAATATTTGTAGTAGCAAGAGTCCTTGGCTACATTTGATTTTTTGAAATGTCCCAACTAGGATATATGCAAAATTTCTGATTTTTAAAACTCAAACTTCTGCCCTTATTTCTGCACTTTACAATTTCTGCTAAAAACCCTAGTTGCTAATATAAAATTTCTGAGATGAAACAAGCAGGAACAACATAAACTCATCCAAATGCTTCAAAGAATATGATGAACACATCTAACCATAAGCACAAATATAACCAGCAATATATAGCACCAATTTGTCCACCCAAAACATGCAAAATCTGATTACAAGTTTATTCAGTTCTGCAGCTACAAAATCATACCTATTACTTATGCAAGGTCACAACAAAAATGGGCTCCAAACATGCCCAACAATGTACAGTAGTTGTTGATATGAAGAAACCCCACTTAAAAGCCAAATATGCAAAGGAAAGCTGATCTAAACTAACCCTAGCTGGGCGAACTTGCTCCAGCTCACACAAATGCAAAGAAGAGTGCAAATATATGGCAAAAATCTCTCCAAAACCCTATCACAAGGGTGCGCTGGTCTGCTGGTTTGAATGTAGGGTTTGCAACCCTTGAAACTCATTGAAATCCTCTAATCTTGCCAATTTCGCTCCTCCAAATCAAAAGTGCTCCTCTTGCAACTTCGGTGCTCCACTCTAGGGTGAAACCCTAGGTCAAAGCAAAACCAAATCTTCCTTCCTCAAGTCGCCTAGGCTGGTATGAAAATCTGAGCATGAAAATCTATCATAAAACTCCATTGAAGTGCAAATGAACCTCCGTCATGAAGTCCTCCCTTGAAGAGCTAGGTTTTTGTCCAACTCCTCTATTATTCACAAGGGTTTTTGTCCTTGGAATAGCTACAATAATTGCTGATATGAAAAAGCAGAATAATTCACCATGATATCATAACCTCCAAGTGACCTTGTTTATATATCAGTCACTCTTTATTTCTCCAAATAGGTCGGCCCAATTTGGGTGCCACTTTTCCCCTTTTAAAATTGCTTTTTATTTATTTTTAATTTCCTCAACTGGGCACCAAAACCCCAATTTATTATATTTTTTTAATTATTATTTTCAATCTTTATAACTCCCACCAATTTGGGCAATTTTCATAATTCAAAAATTATTATTTTTATTTTTTTCCCCTCCTTATAACTTCCAAAGGGGTCGCCCAGCCCCAAATAAAATCTTAAAATATCTTAGGTGCCAAAATTCAAATTTAAATCTTATTTTAACCTCCTTCCCTAGGGCGCACCAAAAATCAAAATCATAAAATATTATTTTTCTTCTTATTTTCTCTTGCTTGCCCAAAAGGGACATTACATTTTTTGGAACTTTGTGCTTAGTTTATAGGTTGACTTTGTACAAACTATATTGTGATTGAAATTTTATCAACTGTAACCATCTAGTTATTCACTATGAAGTATGCTTTGTGCAATGCAATGTAATCAACAATATGAATATAAACAACAAAATCCTATTTTCTATAATTCATTTGTTAAACTCTCTATTTTATTTGCTCTCTATATCTCTATGCTATTGAAATGCCTTTAAATTTAAGAGAAAAGTTGTTTTTGTCTCTTTTTCTACAATTTATTAATGTTTTTTTTAAATTTGATTTTTCCCAATTTTAAAAAAAAATCTTGTACTTTTGGTTTGCCGATTTTTTCCCCCAAACGTTGTTTTTTGCTATGGGCATATCTAGAGCACAACTTAAGCTTTTCGGCACATTTTGAATTCTGAGCAATGAGAAAGAACTTATGTCCTTAACAAGGCTGGTTTTTGCGATATGGATTACAAGGGCATTGACATTGTCTACATCCTGAAGTTGGTTTGATACTGACTGTTTTTTTGTTTATTACACACAATGTTCTTATTTTACCATTGATCAAATTAAAATTTTATATTTTATCCTTATATGGTCTTATACAAACTATTAAACGTGTAATTGCCATTTTGAAATTAGAGGTTGCTCAGTAAAAATTATACTGTCATCTTTACACATATTAAATCCCATTTTGATGATTTTCACAATGTTCTCCTTAATTCTTATCTTGCCTTATGTCAACTTCCTATGGTCATTGTTTTAATTTGTACAGTTTGAAATTATGCATAGGGTCTCTGAACTGTCTAGAGTGTCAGTGCCTGTAACTAGTTTGAGAATAAACAGGTATAATTCTAGATAATTTAGACATGTCAAGAATCTTTCTTCAATGTCATGGTATGTTGATTGAACAAACAAAATGACGAGTCTTTCTCTTTTGAAGGAAACATCAGATATCAGAGTCTCTAACTAGAAAAGGGCCTGTGCATGAAAGGAATATTGCCGTTGCATCATTTTTTTTTCAATTGTATTGATTAATTAAACCACAATACTAAAGAGAGTTTTCCTAGTTTAAGTACTGGATGGTTATTGGGATCTTGTTTACTTTTTATTTTTTAAATTGTGTCTAAGGATATGGAGTGTTATATGGATCTAAGTGATACAAAAAAAGGATTTAACTTTTTTTCCTTCTTGCTGTTGGCCTCAGGTGATTTGGGCCATTATATGTTCTTGAATAATAAAGACATCTAGTATCATTGTGAAATCAGGTTTGTTGAAGCCTTTAAAGTTTGTTGTCCAGTTGATAAAATCGTTTAACCTTTGTCACATTGATTAGTAGATAGGTGCTATGATGTCCTTTGATTTTTTTTGTGTTAGGTTTTTAGTTTAAGTTTTGTCAACACCTCAATTCTTTGCCACCAAATAACTCTGGGTGTTTTATTCTGCTTAATCTCTATAGTATTTTTTATTACAGTTCAAGTTTTTTTGGGAAAATATTGTTGCTAGACAGTTTAGGTTGGGAGTGTAAAGTTTGTTTCAGGATCCCATTATTGTGTGACTCTAGATTCAATATATCACACAATGCAAATCAGTTATGATATATTTACAAGTAAAGATTGATCAAAGTGTAGCAGAATCCTTTGCAGAATTACAGCTTACCTATCTGTTGGAGAGGATCTAGATTCCTCTTTACAATGCATTGAGTTTTGTTATTTGAGCTTGACTGCTTTTGTCTAGCTTCCTGTATGGATTGGTTTCTTCATTTAAGTGGTTCAGAGGTTTTTTATTTGAATGTGCACCTGCATAAAAACTGGTTTTCATTGTTCTACCTAACTTAGGTTGATTTTTGTTTCATGTACTGTAATTACTTTTGTATCCATTCTTTTCTTTTTGGATTTGATCATGCAGTTTTTCTTCTGCAAATTGATCTCTTTCAGTAGTTGTATTCTGTATCCTAAGGCAAGGCTTGAATATTTTGAGGTAAGATTATGGAACTAGGTATTGGATAGGTTTCTGCATCTTGATTAATTTCATTTGTACAGAAGTATAATTCTTTTAAAAATAAAAAGCTGTTGATGGAGAGCTGTTTGGCCAAATTCTTCCAATGTAATCTTGCAATTGTTGCCAAACTGGTCACAAATTGGTCTTGTTACAGTTGTGATATGTCGTACAATGGTACCTAGAAATATAAGGTTTATCAGCAGATATGAATATGCATGGTAAGTGAATGTATGCATTGAGGTTTGGGCAGATGGTACTAGACTTTCTGCTATGTTTGGTATACCCAATATTTTTCTGATCCAGATAAGGTTCTCCATACCCTTAGCTGCTTCATCATTGCAGTAATGACTGCAAATTTGAAGTATTTGCTATTTAGAGTTCCATTGATCTACTTTCAATATAGCTTCTTTCTTTCTTTTTCTAAACTGTTATGACTCATTGCTTATCATTTTTGTTGTTGAAAGAGATCTTCCGTCCATGCCTTTCTATGTTTGATTTTCACGTGAAATCCTGGCATTGTAAGGTTAGCGGGTTTGATTACTGTACCATTCATTATCCTTCAGCCAGGTGACTTGTGGCAAATACTGGTTGAGCATTACATCCTAGTGAGTACGTTTTTATTTTATCCACATTGTATGTGTCAGGGAAGCAGACATTTTGAAGAGATGGAAAGCGCTAGGCAGACAAATGCAGTGGTATCTTTCCCTGAATCTGACTCGCAGGTTCTTCTAGAGTTTGATAATTGTGAAATAATTCAAACAAATGAGAATGCCAGGGCAGAGATAGAGGAACAATTAGCTTGGCAGGGAACATGCCAAAATGTGGAGCCAAGTTCAAGAAGTCAATGCCCGTCTGGAAGATGTGCACAACTTCCTTTAAAGAAGTTATCCAGGAATAGGGCTCAGTTAGCTCAAGATTCACGAGGTGGTAATTTTGAGTCGGAAATTGATGTTGAAGCAAACAATGTAACATGTCCAGAAAAGAGAATAGGATCATTATCGGATATCCAAGAGCAGTATGAAATAATGCTAGCAGCTGCATTGAAGAAGAATGTTATTACTGAAAATCGATTGTCTACTGCAATAACAAGTAAAGAAGCAGCTGAAAAGAGTCTCTCATCTCTGTTAAAACTCCAGCAAAAATCTGAGACAGCGCTGTCAGAAGCCTTGAAGGAGATTGAAGTTTTGAAAGAAAAGGTCGTAGCTGCTGAACTTGGGCAGGAAGAAGCAAACAATCTATCAAATGTTGTCCATGCTGAAAATGTTAGGCTTGAGCATGATATGGCATTCCTCAAGGCAGTTCTGGATGATACTCAGAAGGTATGTGTAGTTCATCATCACTCTTTCTAAAATGTGAACAAGAATAATTGTATGGGGATATCTTGAAAAGAGTAGGGTGGAAAGAAATTATGATCATTTGCATAACTCCATAAAGTAATATGTTTATTGTTGTGTCAAATATTGTTTAGGAACTGCATACAACAAGAGGAATTCTTACAGGTGAGAGAACAAGGGCGTTTCAACTTCAGGTAATTTGATACTTGCTCATTTTAAATTGTAATAGATTATTTAAAATGTTCATTTTAATATCATTAACCATCAGCATATAATATTTGAGATAAAATTGTGAAATACTAGGTCAACGAGACAGTGCATTCATCAGAAACTGAGTACTTGTATTTAATCTCAGAACGCAATAGCAAAAAAATATCAATTTTGTTTATGTTACCCTAAATGTCTCTAGGAAGTTTGAAAATATTCACATCATGCTCATAGATGAAGAATGTCACGACTCCATATTAAGGCATTGCTTAAATTAAAAATTTAAACATCATGTTAAAAGACGATGAAGTTGCTTTTGTAAAATATCAGTTCATAATATAGAAGTCATTAAATAATATTATTATATGAATATTTTAAAATATAATATATTTATATTATTATATTTATAAATAACAAATATAAGTATATATGCTAATATTAATAATTTAAAAATGATGAATCGGGTTACAGATAACAAAATAAAATAGATAAAATATATTGAATATATTCTATATTATTATTCTAATATATATATTTAGATATAAAGATGAAATAGTGCGTAATTAATGTAAATAACATTATTATTATCAATGCATAAGAAAATTGATAAAAAGAAGGGCAATATTAACATAGTTAATTATGGATGAAACGCCATGAGTCAGGCAATGACCGGTTGCCTCTCGGGAAGAGACGCAGCCCAAAACGAAAGGAGATGCCCGCCTAAACCATTGACATAGGGAAATAAATCGTTCTGGAGGCAGGAGATAAAAAAAGGAGAGAGGGGATAAAGACTTTGGAGGAGCAGATACCAATCGCGACAATTCAAGGAATGAGACGACTTCAGCTGGAGCCGGGAGGAGAATCTGCCTGCAAACCATTCCCATATGGAGAGACAGAGCACTGAAGAACATCATCGCTAGAAAGGTAGGAGTATCCTGCAAACCGTTGGTATTCAGTGATATAGGTTTGGTGTTGGTCGATATTTTGACTCTGAACATTATCCACGAGCATCACAATCAATTGAATGAGCCATCGAGGGAGAAGACCACGACATTCATAGACTTCACATTTTATAGACAATGATATACTGCAGTATGCGCATAGATGGTATGAGAGATGGAGGCACGCGGAGTTTCATTCTAGAAACTCGGAGACTGTAGACTACTGTATGAGATATAGCCTTGTGTTGTATAAAACCAATTTGCAGATAGTGTAGGCACAGAAAGACATACAAACAGCGAACCCTTTAGGATGATGTTCGGGTCCCTACATTCTGTAGCGCGTTGTATTCATATTATCATCACGGCTGGAGAAGATTTTGAGGGAGGTATAGTATTGCCATACATTGAATAAAGGTTAGAGATTACTCTGTTGGCATAATAGGTATTAGGTATGTTATGATTATTAATATATCTAATTATATACTGTAAGGATTAAATATAAATAACAAAGTATATATTCAGATATATACAATATGATGATTATTTATTTACATATACATAGATATAGATAAGTTTGATAATGAAGAATACGATACGAGTAATATATCTATACATATGATCAATGATATAGGGAAGAATACATATGATCAATGATATAGGGAAGAATACATATGCACTACCCATATAATGATATTGGACTAGAATACATTTACACATATTCATATAGAAATGAAGGCATTCACTGGTGTGGAACGGTATAATCGAATTCCATCTATGGTTTCTTGGAGATTGTTTAACATTTACTCTAATGCACTTATGGAATATATTATAGGGGAATCATTCATAATGAGTGGTAAGAAGGAAATGCATGGAGGAATCATATCATCTTCAATGTTATCACTTAAATTTATTGATCTCTAACGTGTCTAATGTCTCTTTGAGAAACTCTTTGAATGCAAGATCCCGTTCAAGTGCTTCCACACAAAGGGGGTCATTACAAGTGGTATCAAAGGTATGGTTGAAGTTATTAGTCTCCTCAATCATAGGTATGGTTAAACGTGCATCTAGCGGAACTTTTTATTACATTCGTTGCCAGATAGTGTACCTCAATACCTACACTCAAAACCTGTTCATGTCGAGCATAATTTTACAAACTAGTTGACACTTGTTATGAAGATTTGGCAAAACATTTTGCTAGCAAAGCCACCCAAAAGGTGTACCTTCCTTTTAATACTTTTAACTTGGTTTTGAAGATGGCAAAAATCACTTAAAAGCGTGCCTAATTTGCTGTTTGAAACTCCTATAATGCTAGGAAGAAGTTTGACATAGGAATGCCAACGTTTCTTGAGGATTAAAGCACCTTTCTTCTAATTTTATGACAAAAGAAAGACTTCTTCCTTGTTGGCTATTCATTCATGCTGATCTACTCTTTCTTCTATGATCTGTCTTTGAATGCCATCATTGTTTATTCCTAATTAGGCTCACGGTCATCATCTAATCTAACCTTGCAAAAGTTGTTAGGAGAAAATACCAAAAACAAATTATACTAATAGGGCAAGACATTGAAATATGATTATTTGTTTATTCCTTGTTAGTCTCACGATCATCATCTAACCTTGCAAAAGTTGTTAGCAGAAAAGACCAAAAAAAAATACTAATAGGGCAAGACATTGAAATATGATTATTTGAAAAGACAAAACACAAGGTTTTAGATTTGAAATTGGGCACAAGAGGAAATTTTTGTATGGGTACAACAATTGTCACAATTTTGTGACGGGTTCAGTATGTGATGACAAAGTTGTCGATGGAGTCACGAAAACCAAGAGTTGGCATGTTGGAGTTATGTGCTTTGGAGTGTCCTCAATTTCTAGATCAACCATCTACTTAGGTGCCTAGTCCCCTAGAGTAGCTTGGTATAGTCTCAAACTAGTCACTTCTCAACAAATAGTATTTTGATGAAATGCTGTCCTTTTCTATAAATTGTCCTTTTATGTCTTCTAGGAACTCTATCTCTTTAGCATTGAAACTCACCCTACCTTGGATAGCCTAGGTTATGATGAATGAGTTCAATGTTGTTTCAAATCAATAAGTAGTCAATGTCATGAGTGTCTAGTGTGTCGTGAATATTTCATTTCACTTGAATTTTATTAAAAATGTCCATGTTATTGAAATTGCATAGATCACATGATATAAAAAATAGAAAAAAATATTAAAAATGATGGTGTGCAACAATTTTTTTGCAGAGCAAGAATGGCGTAAGCGTGCAACTCTACCAAGCTTGGCAAGAAACAATCAGAGAAAGAGAGTAGAGACTTTTGGACAGGAACAAAGGAATTTGGTGTGAACCAGAGTGAAACAAATAAGAAAGAAGACTTTCAGTGGGGAAAAAGAAACTATCCAAGTTAGGGGTTCCAAAGGGGTGGGGATGTCACAACAGGAGCAAATCGAATTCCTTTATTCGAAAGGAAAGCATCAAACAACAAAGTGATAATCTTGAATTCTAAAGAAATGGTACCGGCCAAAAAATGTTTGAAATAATGTGCTTTCTTTGCAAAATGGGCAGGTGAATGCTTGACAAGGGCAAGAGTCCAAAAATGGACACACAAGTGGGGAACAGAGGTGAAAATCAAATCATTACCCAAAGGATACTATCTAATAAAATGCAAAATAGGAGAAATAAAGAAACAAATATTGAGCTAAGGTTCGTTGATGATGTTTGGTATGGGGTTCAATAGTACATATTGGGCACCCAATTTCTATTCCCTAACACATGAAATTGGTAAATCACCAATGTGGGTAAGACTATACAATCTCCCCTCGAAGTGTTGGAAAGAAGAATCTTTGAAGGTATGTTGGCATTTCAATTAGCACCTCTGGAGTGCTTATTAGAAACAGACAACTATGCACAAAATTAACTGCTCTTCAAATTAGGAGGGGAAGCTCCCTCTTTTGCTGATGGTTGCTTAAAAATAAAATGGACTAAGTTCCTATCTTTTTTACTCAGCGGTAGGGCACAAGGGTGCATAAACACAATGCGTTGCAGCTAAGGTTTTCTTTGGTTTATGCAGATCTTAACTACAACTAGGCAAACTTTTAATCTATACTATTTCCTCTAGAAAAACAAAGCAAGAGGATATAGGAGCGAGAATGGAATGGTTCGATCACTTGGACGAACTGTCTCTCAGAATGCATTTGAAGGCTTTGAACTTCCAGATTTATGCCGAAATAAAACTCATGCAAGTAATCTTCAAACGGTAGGTTAGATCTCAGGATTCCCAAGGAGGTGCAGTGTTCTTTCCGAGGTGTAGGCTGAAAGGTAGACTACTAGAAACAACATATAACGATAATCCTACTATCTTAATTCCCAAGGAGGCGCAGTGCTCTTTCTGAGGTGTAGATTGAAAGAAAGATTATTTGGAACAACATACAATGATAGATCTTGAGACTTTTGGATCAAAGGCAAGGTAGCTCTCCTGATTTATTATCTCAACTTCGATCAAAGATTACACTTCGGGACAACAACTTGTGTCAAAGATACAATCACACAAGAAGCGATCAACCAATAAAACATGAACACAAATTGAACACACCTATCTGAATAGAAAGAACGCAAGCTGTGCTCAACGTTTAGCTATAACAAATACGATTCAAGAACATATACTAAGCGAACAAAGTCAAAGGCTTTTGAGCTCAACATTTTGCTACCGTGAAGTAAAGTTACAAAATATTGAGCAAAGGCTCTTATTTATAGAAGCTCAAAGGATTAGGCAACCCTAAAGTCTCCTTGAGTTAACAATGAGTTCTTGCCAATCTGCAAGATTTATTCCCATGTCTAAAAGTAGGTAACCTAACAGTTAACTAGGAAGTCTACTTCAGTTAACCGATTCTAAACTAAAACAAAACTCCAATATACAAAGGTGTCCCCAAAATAGACACACACAATTTGTGGGGCAGTGAGTTAACTTGGAAAAAGGCATCAAGTTAATTCCTGTGTGTCATAAATGCTATATTGGAGGGGTAGGACGTCCTAACTGAGAGTTCACACCTCATCAACTCAAGTCATCATTTCCTCTAACCAGTCGTTGACTATCTCTGCTTCTGGACAATTGATGCTTTGCAGGATGATGACGTGTCGTCGCAACATCTCCTCGCCACTCGCAATCTGCTCTTCATATCTAATCTTCTTTGCAGCTGCATTGTCCAGCCTTGTTGACATGATTGCAATTTGACTTAACCTGTAGTCAGCAGGATCACTGCAAAAACTACTATAGATGAGGTCCTGAAACTTCCTCTGCACATCACCGAGACTCACATAGTCACCATCTTCATGTTTGATACTGGCAAGGAATTGATTGGTAACTTTGGTGACTCTGTAATTGGAGTGATGACCTATGTTTCTTCTGCAGCTTTACGCTTCTGATGCTTTTCTTGATTCTTGTCAATGAAAGAGTGTTGTATGATGAAACTGCTAAGTTTGACTGTGAACACTTTGGCTGTGAGAAATGCACACGAACTCGCTACACACACAGAGCTCCAACGATATTCAACCCTCTAAATTGGCCTTGGAAGGCTATTAGATATACGAGGTGAAACCATATGGAATATGTGGATTTTGAGTGTCTATGCTTGTCAGTCTGTCCAAATCGACCTCTGGGTGTACTCGATGCAGATCGGTGTCAACCGTTTTCAAGAAGTCACGAAGTAAGACCGTTATGATCTTGTATTCAACTAGAGAGAATTGTATTTTGAAAACCTTGAAGATTGACTGGGCACACGATACTGTTCAGACAACTTTTCTACAATTGCTAAAAATAGCCTTGTCAAGAAGTATTTTTTATGAAAATTTCTGAGATGTGGGTTTTGTTGGGAATAATTTTTTGAATGAACCCAAAATGTCATAAATTTCAAAAAGTTACTTTTCCTTGTACATCTGAACTTTTTGGAATTAGAAGCGACGCGATTGAAGTACTATTATTTTTCTTGAAAATCGACCGTGGAATTAGGTGCTTCAAAGCTGACAAACCAGGTGTTATGTTTTGAATTTGAGCTTTTTGAAACCCTAAAAAGGGGCAGCGGAGCAATTTTTTTTTGAAAAATTTGGCGTAGGTTTTGTTGAAACTGTTGTGCTTATCATACCCAGAAGGTCAGATCTGTGAATAACTGCTATTTACTTGGACATGCAAGAAGATCTAAGACAAGAATAGAAGAAATAGAGGGGGAGAAGTTTGGAAGTTATAAACTGCCTCTCTGAATCTTCAAGAAAATCACGCCTGGAGATGTAAACCCTGATAAACTGTTCTTCTATGCAACTTATTCTTGAAAACATGAAGAACGCTAAGAATGCCCTCTGTCAAATCTTCAAACGACTTTGGAGAGAAAAATACTTGTGTTTGAGCTTCAACCTGCAAAGAGAAATAATGAATAATGATGCCTAGTCTTGATAAATAACATTTGATGTGGAATCAATCAAGTTTAGGCGCCAACACTTGATTGAGGAGTCAATTTGCTTGATCAGGAGTTCACAAAGATGATTTCCACTAATCTGGGGACGTTTTAGACATGAAAAGGCTTTCAAAATAGACAACTTTAGTCAACTAGGCCTATTTTGACTTTAGGCATCCAAGTTGAGGAGTTGAAGATTTTATCCTTTTTTTGTGACAAAGTGCCTTTGTTCGATCCTTGATTCCGGTTGCTCGATTGATCCTGAAGTGTTGCTGACAGATCCATTGGTGAGTTGAATCAACTCTGAAGAAGTGTGCTCAGGAGCTGCAAAGCTTAAAATCTGAATCTGATGGCTCAAATTCTTGGGCACCTTTTCCCAATAAGGTGCATTTTTCACTAGACTTAGTTTCTTGGGTGCTTTTCAATTTCTCCATTTTGACCTTTAGTGCTTTGATTTGAGATCATTGATGACTGATGATTCCGGTGAACGTGCTGAGACATGGAATGGATAACCAGTTCAGTCTCGGAAAGGATGATTGGCCTCGCAAGTTCTGAAAGTTGATTTCGGGGTTCCAAAAGTATGGGCGCCCTTGGCCTGTAGGGGCGCCTTTGACCTTTTGTGATGTCATTTTTAACTTTGCAATCTTTCACGAATTGCCCCAGTTTGATCTTCGTCGTTAGATGTTTGATTTATCTGTTGAATTTGCTAACGATGTCATTGTTGAGATTGATCAAGACGGAGAAGGACTTCTTGGAGGTTACGGGGCTTGAAGACTACATCTGACTGCCCAAAAATTTGGGCACCTATTTCTAGGAGGGTGCATTTTCCTTAACACTTAGCCAATTCTTCATGTCCTTCATTCTGCCTTTGACCTTTTGTGATGTAATTTTTTACTTTGCAATCTTTCACGAACTACCCCTGTTTGATCTTCATCGTCAAATGTTTGATTTATCTGTTGAATCTATTGATGGTGTCATTGCTAAGATTGATCAAGATGGAGAAGGACTTCTTGGAGGTTACGGGGCTTGAAGATTGCATCTGATTGCCCAAAAATTTGGGTGCCTATTTCTAGGATGGTGCATTTTCCTTAATACTTAGCCAATTCTTCATGTCCTTCATTCTGCTTTTGCTTCCAACGTTTTCCGCTTGATCTTCATTTGTGAATGC
>VDFB02075061.1:0-12876 GCA_007258455.2 Sequoia sempervirens
CTAATTTCATTTAACCACTAGAGCCAAGTTTGTGTTGCCTATGTTTTTCTCATCTTGTCTTTGTTTCCTTCGATGTGTCGGGAAGCCTATGAAAAGTTTGAAATATGTTAAATTATGTAAAAAGAAGAGTAATCAGTAGATAATTACATTGTTGATAGTATCACATACCTTCCTTAGCTTGGTGGTGTCTTTCCTTTTTCTTTTGACCCTTCTCCTTTCCATCGACACCAAGTCCTTCCTCCTCTGCGGAATCATGGGGGGACACTCGTACTTTTTTTTCTTCTCTAAATGTGACCTATATTGGTCCCTCACATACTTTAGATAGGTACCAACTTTCTTAAGGACCTTGGTTCGATTGAATGTGTTATTACCGAACAACACAACTAAACGGTTAATGAGCTCATCTTTTAAATCTTGATTTTGGGCATTCCACCGTATACACATGGTGGGCCCGAAGATCTCCAATGTAATATCATTTAGATTTTTATAAAAAAACATCATTTCTTGCAAAATGATCATGGGATCATTAGTCTAAAAAGATTGATCAATAAGTAAATTTCAATTGGATTATATATAATAATAATTAAAACATTTTAAAGTACCTGGGACCTTCTCTATCTTTACGGGAACGAAATCCTCGGTCACCACAAATGTGACTGGAAATGTTCCCGTACTAACAATACAGGAAGATCCAGGAAATGCTGCTAAAAAATGACTAGTAGTAGTGGCCTCTGCATCCCCAGGTACATGTCCTGACACATGCTCTAGCATGTGTTTGCTGCCAGAGGGTGCACTACCCGATGTCTGCATGCTATGTGTTTCCGACATTTCAGTCAACAATATAGGCACGGATGATGGGGTTGTATGATGTGATGTATGTGCAGGAAGATCAAGATCGACACTTGTACAAACCCGTACTCCCCAGGAAGCACCTGCAGTACCCTGATCATGGCCAGCAGCATCATGAGGACGCAACAAATCCTGTAAAAACAACACATATTTTAGTTAATGACATAAAAGAGTACAAAATATAAAACCATGAATGAACTTATGTTATAATTAAAGATCTCATGACAACTTACCTGCAAGTTTTGTGCTCTCTTAGTCAATATTTTAACCGTTTCTCTTATCTCATTTGTTTGAGGCACTATGAATAACAACTGAAGGATTTCTTCATTGCATTTTTTTTGGGTCTTTCTTATCATATCCAGAGGGTTTGCAGAATATGCGATATCATCATCGCATAATAGTGACCACACCTCCCTATGGATGCTCTCCTCTACTGTTGGTTCCTTTCCCTGATCAGCCGACTGTGACAAGAATATTAAAAACATTATCAAAATAAACCCAATAAAATTATGAAAAAAACATAATAATTAAACATTTTGCTTGTATCTAATTTGTACAATTACAATGAGGTAAACCTGTCGGGTAGAAGCGCCTGAAGATGCATCGTGATCTATGCTCTGGGCCGGAGCCTTCCCCGTATGATCAATGTCCCACTGTGACAAAAATTAAATATAAAAAAATATTACCGAAATGAAACCAATAGACTTACGAAAAAAAACATAATAATAAAATGGTATATTGGAGTCATTAATTGGAGGTTGGGTAAAATGGTATATAGTACGTACCACCCCCATAGTAACTATGTTTGTATCTATGTGATTCAAACTGTAATCAATTAGTAACTCTTCCCCTGCAGTTATTGATTTTATTGCACATACGAATACATGGTTTCCCTCGCGCACCTCAAATTTGCAATTGGGTTGCTTATTTGTTGACCCAGGTCATGTACTATTTATAAACCCTATAATATTCCCTGATGCTTTTGGCCTTCTTTCAATGTACATAGCCACTCCTTTATTTTGATCCTTATCTTTTAGATATATATAATTTGTTGATAGTGCATACCTACGCATACTTCGTGTATATCAAACCAGTTGCATCCAATCTTTGTAACTGTAACAGGGTCCGATATACTCCATCAATTCAGTAACTTTGTCGTAATAGACCTTTATGCTGTCCATGCAAAATAGGCCCAAACTATTTAATGACGATGGTGCTATGCGATATATCCTCTCGTTGACACAAAAATCAGTGTTTATTGGAGGAAGTTCCTTGGGTACTCATTGTTTCCGTAGATGTTTGTACCTCAAGGGCACCTTGATGTCACCTATGCTCTCATCATCATAAGAACATGACCCCCCTTTAGCAAGAAAAAATTCCATGCATTTACAGAATTTTCTTCTAATTTTTTGACCTCTAGTTGATCTCCCTCTTTGAAACCTATTACATGTCTCGCTTTCCTCTTCTCTTCCTGAATTTCCCTCGCTTGAGGAAGAGAGATCTGAAAAATACCTATTTGGTGGTACCTACAGTCATAAGGATTTTGGATGAAGTTCTTTCATGGTGATGTGATCCCAAGGTGACATTATGATTAATCTATCATTCCATCGTTAGAATTTGACAGGTTATAAGGTAATAAAGTCTTGATAGTTTGCAAGTTATTGTTACTACTGCCCAAATGTTTCCACCACAAATCAAATCAATGTATGAAGGAGACTATCCCTTGCAATTAATGAATTTAAAATTTCATTATTTTACAACCTAACACAAACATGGACTTTGGGAGATGCAATTCATAGTAGCTGAGGCTATGGAAGCCTAAAAAACCTAGACTCAGTGATGAATTTTCCTACATGAACAATGTATGGCAATGTTCCAAGGATTTTTGCATGACAATTGAGGGGCAAAGGTAATGAATGATAGTCATTATCAGTCTCACAGTCTTTAAGTGTGTGACAGTATTAAATGATCACATTTCAGTGGACAGTCCATAGGTGCCAATCACAGTAGGCAAGAACCTTGATGAGGGAGGTGCCATAGAACAACGTATGATTGCTCTTGGTTCAATAGTTTTGTGTCAATGGGTTTTTTATCTTAATTAGATTGAGAACCATATTGATAATATTCCCAACAATGAAGTTTCTTCAAAGCATTCTATGATTTCTCTTGGTTCAATTGCTAGATAACAGTTTTTGAGGAATGAATGTTATACGAGTATCTGTCAAACACTTATCATTTGGAAAAGTATATTTAATATTGGTACAATAAGGTCAGATTTCTTATCCTTGGGTCTCTATACTATTGTGAAAATGTTGAAGTGAATGATTTCATTTCTGGAAATATTCTTAGGGGAGAGGCCAACATAGTAATTTAAGGGCTCAGAAGACCTTACTAATTTCATCAACCAAAATGCCTTGATGGATTTGGAGTTGGAAGGTGCAGATTTTACTTGGTCAAATTGATGGTTAGGCTCCTCATCAATTCAAGGGAGATTATGCAACTGATGCTATTCTCTATTGTAAAGTACCATGTAGCCTCATATACAACCTTTCAAAGGTATGAATTCACATTATATCTTCTCTTAATCCAAGTTATATGATTTACTAGACTTCTACTTAACGTTTTAACTCCCAAACTTTGTAACAAGTGTTAAATGTGACTATGGTCCACCAGTTACACAACCAAGGCCTCAAATGTATTATCTAATTGTAATCAAAGGAATTTTTCTCTTCATTCAAGTAAATAAACTTGAAGGGAAACACCACCAAGTGGTTTATTGGACACCTACATGACTAAAAATAACAACAAATTTACATTCAATGCAAATTTCCATTGAAATTTTTTGTACTGTGTAGAATAATGGTTTCACCATACATAATATTTTGGTTTAAGTTGTCTTGAAAAAGATGAATTAGAACACTAATAGACATAATTCAGGTGCACGTGCGAGGTGGTTCAATTGTCCACTGATAAACTCCATATGTCTAAGTGGTTAACGGGGAGGGAGTGTGTACTAGGCTTGGTTAAGTCATCATAAGTTTATGCTTTGGCAATAAAAATTGTTTAAGTAATCTTAAATCTTCCTATGTCTAATTGCTAGGAGAATTTTGGTATGTTTTAAGGTAGGATGAGTGGTTGCATCAATGCTCTAGTTATCTATGACAAGGTTTCAACATCTTCAAATAGTGAAAGTTAGTGCTCATAGTCATTTGAAACAACAACATTTTGATTATGTATGATGGTAGGATTTGATAACTTAAAAGAATTGGCTACCCAACAAACTTAATGTTAAAAGAAACTTTTTCAGTTTAAGGGGTTAGCACTTTCTTTCATCTTTGCATATTGGTTTGATGCTTCAAACGATGCATTTATTATCCCACTTCTATCATATTGTATTCCCATCCCATTGCAAAGAAAAAAGGTTAAACATTTAGCAATCTTCCATTCTTAGCTTTGAAGTTGTTGTCATTGCATACTTGTTTTTGTTGAGTCACAAGTTTGCATGATAAGAAAGGAAGAATGAAATTTTAAATTTTAAATGTTGTTAAGACCCTATCTTTGAGTTGCTCCACTTTTGTGCCCAAGCAACCATATTATTTTTTTGTGAATTGGGGTCAATAATATGTTCTACAATCAATGGAAGATGGCTCCATGCGATACATGCATAGCTCATTGGGGAGTCTCTGGTGCAGGAGCACCTACAACTTATGTTCACAACTGGAGCATTAGAGGTTGATCATAGAAGTGTCTAGGGATGTTTTCAAAGTTGTTTGATGTTTTAATAAGGTCTAAAAGACCATTTATTATTTCATTGATCCATATTGTAAACAAGATCAAATATGTGAAGAAAGTGTCAATGATGGTCAAATATTGTCAAAGTAGGTAGAATAGGTTTTCTTGCAGGGAGTCATTTATTCAAGGTGAATAAGGTCTAACAAGACCATTTTCAATATGTTTAGGGTGCTTTGAAGTCATCTAGTTGATAATGTAAAAAGTTGTGATTGTTGACATTAAAAGTTGTCAAAATTGCAATTTTGCAAAATAATGGGTTGTTAAGTATTTGTAAGTCAGTTATGGATGTTGGTTGAAGGTATTTGGGGTCTGAGATGATTTAAAAATCCTTCCAAGGATCGAGAAAAGGTTGTTGGAGTTTATACCAAAATTTCATATCAAATACCACGTTCTTGAAGCAATTTTCTGTGTTTTTACTATTTTTTTGAAGTTCTTTTGTGTTGTACGGATCTGTACAAGCTTGAAATTCTCTTAGATGATTGGTGTAGATAAATGTGTTCCCTTTCATTTTCATTTTTTTTTAAGTGCTAAATCACTATTTTGTGGGAGCAAACAATCAAATACAAGGACTGCCCTGTTTTGCCTGTGTAAGGGTTTGAGGGCTAAAAATAAATGAGATCCACCAATCCACCCACTGTCTTGGAACTATAACTCAGTGGATTGGTGTGCAACATGGTAGGATAGAGGTTCAATTCATTTAGGGGTCTGTTAAAGCATGAAACTTGGCATTGAAGTGATGCCCTAGGGCTGACAAGGGCAATTTTCTTGTGAATTTGTGGTTGTTAAGTCAGGGTTTGTCAATTTGATGGATGGAACAGTATGAATGAAGGTTGTTTGTCCTATTGTAGGATGATTTTAATGTGTTGAAGACAATAGTTGAGTTAGGGAGGTCGGGTATATGGTTTTTCTCTAAAACCCTAGTGTATTGAGGGAAAATGGAGGGTTTTGTAGAATAGTGACAAAAGGGGCATGGCTTAGCCCAACAATGGTGAAATATGATGTTTTGTGTAATAAAAAAAATCTATTTCAATAGGTTGTGGAACAAAATCAAGCGGTTGGAAAGGCCTTCCTTTGTAAAACATGGGTAATTTTGTAGCCTTTTTGGTAGGACAGACTAATGTAACGCATGAATGTTGTATAATAACCTTGTGGAATTGGTTGAGACAGTGTTTAGGGACTTAGAATCTGACAAGAGAACCTTGTATCCCCCTTCTCATTTATTATTCTAGCAAAAGCTTTGGGAAGAAGCCTTCAATAAGTGATTATTCAAGGCAAGTTAAGGTGAGAAACCCACTTCAACTAGTGTCCCCATTTCCCATTATCAATTTGTGAACAATACTATTGTGGTTGTTGAAGCCTCAATTATGGAAGCAAAAGAAATAAAACAAGTTTTATGTAAATATGATAATGCCTCGAGGAAATAAATCAACCTTCCTAAAAGTACCATCTTTTTTTTTCAATGCTCCTCCTACGAGACAACTGAAAATTTCCAACATTCTTGCATGTCAAATAGGATCTATCCTATCCTTCTACCTTGGGATGCAACTCTTAAAGGGCCTAATCCTAAATAATTTTTTGAATAGCCTGTTGGATTGATTCCAACACAAACTTGCATGATGGAAAATCTCTCTCTTAAGTCAAGCTAACAAGCTTCAACTTATTAAGGCTACTCTTCAAAATCTCCCAACATACAATACAAGTTTGTTGCATATACCTGTGAAAATTATCGACAATGTGGCAAATAATGCTTTTGGTCAAAAGTGGAAGATAAAAAAATGTATTCCTATGTTGGCTTTGGAGTTTGTTTCTAAACCCAAGAATAAGAGAGGGTTGGGGTTAAGGCTGATCAATGATTTTAATCTAGCTATTAATGCTAAAATTGCACAGAGAACTCCTTAATAAAAAGAAGAAGTGGACAACTATTACCTCTAAGAAATGCTTGGAAGGGAGGAATGGAGATATTTTATCAAGCAATGACCTACCCCATAGCTCTACTATTTGTCATTATGGCAGATGCTCTTAGTCGTTGAATCACAACAAATGTACGACAAGATCTTTGGAAAGGCATGAAAATTGCAGGTTAAAGAGAATGGGGGTGCCAATGTACGAGAAGATATTTGGAAATGCATGAAAATTGCAGGTTAAAGAGAATGGGGGTGCCAATATGAAAGATATAAATCACTTACAATACTCATTGTCCCTTGGTCGTCGATTTTCCCTTTCTGGGTGCCCTCAACCTCATCGCTGTAGCTTTCCTCTTGCCTTGTTTTGCCAGTTAGGGTCTCGGTGCACTAAGCTATGTCGTGCTCCTGCACGCGCGGGGCCAAAAATCAAAATAACATGTGAAATTCAAATTAATATGCAGGGTTTTCGCTCCTCCAAACTCTTCCTCGCTGGTATTGACCTTTCACTTCTCCAATTTGACGAGCTACAACCTGAAAATAAGGTTTCGACGAAGGTTTTAGAGTATGTTAATTAAAATGAAAATTATGGCCATCTAGGTTTTAATATTCTACATATATAGTTAAGTATATATTAGCTATATTTTATGTAATAAATAATATAATTATTTTACTTATTTTTATTATATATTATATTCTTTAACAAAATTATTAAATACATATAAAATTATTATAATTAATAATTAATAATAAGTATATTTTTATATAATACAAAATATAATTAATATAATATATATTTAATATAATAGTAATATTAGATTAAATTACCATTACACTACAACTGGTTTACCATTAAATGGTAGTTGAAATTTGTTTTCCAACAACACAATAGTGGTTTCTAGGCATGAGATTTGTTTCAAGCTCAAATCTCACAATATATGTAGCCTATTAGCTAATACAAAGAGAGAAACTAAAAAGATAGAGAATGAGAGAAAGAGATGATCTTAGATAGATAGGGGAGAGAGAGAGAGAGAGAGAGAGAGAGAGCATGAGAGAGAGAAATATAAGAGATACAAAGGAAAAGAGAGAGAGGGAAAAGAGAAACTAAATTTTGATTGGTTGTTTCATGTCAACAATCCAAGGATGGCATGTGTCCTTGGGGAGTTATGCTCAAGGTAGCATGCCATTTGATTAAAGATATGATAATTATCCTTTAAGAGGAATAAAGAGGGACAAAGAAAGGTAGAGATAGTGAGGTAGATAGAGAAAAATAGATAAAGAAAAAGAGAGAGAAAAGAGGAGAGATACATAGATAGAGATAAAGTCACATAAGGAGATAGGGAGATAAAGATAAATAGAGGGAAGAAAATATAGAGAGAGAGGGAGATAATGAGAAACATACAAATACAAAGGGAGACAAAGAGATAGAGAGAGCTAGAGAGATAAAGAGATAAGGATGAATAGATATAGATATAGGGAGGGTGATTGATATATCTCTCCCTGTCGCTCTCTATCTCTCTATATCTCCCACTATCTATGTCACTCCCTCTTCCCCCCTCTATCTATTGAGCTATCTCTCCATCTCCCCCCTTTCTCTCTCATTCACTCCATCTCTCCCTTCATATCTCCTACTCTATATCTCTGTCTCTATTTCTCTTTTTATCTCCCTCTCACTCATCTCTCTATCTCTTTCTATCCATATCTTTCTCTACCTCTATCATGATCTCTCTATCTCTTTCACCATCCCCCTCTATCTCTCTATATCACCCCCTTTCTATGTTTCTCCCTCTCCCTCTATACATATTGAGCTATCTCTCCCTCTTTCCCCTATCTTCTTCTCTCTCTCTCCCTCTCTACATATCGCTCTCCTTCTCCCCCCCTCTTCTTTCTCTCCCTTTTCTACCTATCTATCTCCCTCTCTTCTCTCTCTTCCTCTTCAACCTATCTCTCCTCCTCTACCTATCTATATCCCTTTCTCTCCCTCCCCCTCTCCATCTCCCCCTCTCTATCTCTCCCCATATATCCCTCCCTATCCCCCCTATCCATCTCTCTATCTCCACCTATCTTCCTTTCTCTTCCCATATATCTCCATCTCTCTTTCTCTTCCCATATATCTCTATATATCTCTCTCTCCCCATCTATCTCTATCTCCCCATACTCGTTTCTCCCTTTCTCTATCTCTCCTTATTTATCTCTCCCTCTCTCCATATCTATATACTTATATCTAATTGTTTTTGTTTGTATATATATATATATCTCTCTATATATATATATATATATCTCTTTATATCTCTATCACTCTATCTCACCATCTATATCTCTTTATCTCTTCATCTCCCTCTCCCTCTATATCTCTCTATCTTGTCCTCACTATCTCTCCCTCTTTTCATCCCTATCTCTCTCTATATTTATCTCTCCCTCTACCTATATCTCTCTATCTATTTGTCTCCATATTCCTCTCTCACTCTATCTTCATCTCTACCTCTATTTTCCTCTCTCCCCTGTTATCTCTATACATGCCTCCCTCTCTCTATCCATCCATATATCTCCCTCTCTATCCCTCTTTATATATTTATCTATTCCATCTCTATATATCCCTCTCTCCTCTCTCTCTTTATCTCTCCCTATCCTTATCTCCTCTCCTCCTCTCCATATCCCTCTCCTTCTACATCTCCATCTCTATCTCTATCTTCCTCTCTATCTCTATCTCCTTACCCCTCTATCTCTAACTCTTCCCCACTCTATCTCTCCCTCTTTCTATTGCTACCTCTCCATCTCTCTCTCTGCCTCTCTCCTTATTGCAAGCATAACATGAGCCTGTTGGTAATGGAGCTTCATCATCTTCCTAATTCAGAGGTTTTATTTCAATCATGTTTGGATCCCTATAAGTGGATGCATAGTTTATTTGAAGCTATGATTTCTCCATTGAAACCTTTGTTGCACAAACAACATCATTTGCTAAATTTCCTACCAATTGACCTCATGTACTGCATAAATGTATGCAAAAAATAGACCAAGATTTATCCTAATTGAAATTCCACACTTTTTCAGCATACCCATTGCACACTGAGGTGTGATTGCTAGTTAAGTTTGATTTGTATGTTTTATTTTAGAACTAGAATGGTAGAGATAGGATATAATAATACCATTGGTTGAAAAGTCATTGTAAGAACCTTAAATTCATACCTTAAACCTACAAGATAAACCTTATAATCAAAACATAAATCTAACACTTAAAACTAAAAACTATTGTATTTTGTGATAAAACAACCTTGTTTGACCTTAGTAAAGATGACTTATCTACTTGTTACATGATTAGGGCATAGTATTTGATGGGACCTACAATAAAACCCTTATGAATACAATGGGGGGTTTGTATGTAGAAAGAGAAGACTATGTATGTGGTATTTCTAAAGTGGTTCTTGGTTCAATTATGTGATGGTAAAGTAAAACAAATAAATGCAAGATGATATCATTGGATGAGTATTAGTTGGCTAGTATATTATTACTAGATCAATCAAGAGAAAATTGATAGCTAAGTACTTGAATTTTATTTTATTGACACTTGATAAATGCAAGATTATAGAGGTATTATGTTTCTCAATTGAAGTAAAGAAAGTGGTTGACATAGAAGTAAAATATTTTAGAAACTCATAAATGATACATATATAGATATATCTTCTTTATATTATCCTTGTAATTAGTTATGTATCTTCAAATATAAAAAAATAAAAGGAATTCAATGTGTATCATCTAATAATAACTTATAGAAAATATCAAAAAGATCAATAATAAAAAAAAAATATTAACTAAGAAGCCATGCAAGCATACAATAGTGTATGTTGGTAAAACTATAATATATAGAAGAAAGCAATATATGCATACAATGTCACATGTTAGTAATACAAAATACATCTACAAGAAAGCTATATAGGAACATAAAAAAATCATAATATAATCAGTCCTCTCAACTAGGATGGAAGAGTTGATGGCCTTTTGATTATTGAGTAGATAGAGAGACAAGTGATGATTTTTTTATTTTGAACCTACTAACTTGAACTCCTCTCTAACTTTTTGGAGCTCCACATAATATAATAAAAATTTATAAATTAATATAGAAAAAATTAATTAGGCAATGATATATAAGGGAATAATCACTTACCACCATTTGATAATTAGGAACAATATATGAAAGAGATGAAGAATAAGGTAACTTGTATTATTAGGAATGATGAGATGCCTTTATATAGCATGATGCCATGTTTGATTCTCGAAACTCTCCCATATCGTCAACGCATACGTCTAGGCTAACCATGTCAAGTTTCACTCCATACAAGCACAAACTGAAAAAAATTCAACGTTGGCCCCATTCACATGTCATTATGTGGGGTCAACATGAGGAAACGCTAATTTTTTGGGAATGAAATAACCAAAGATATGATCAAAGAATATCTAATCATAAATAGTCGTAGAGTAATTAGGATTTGATCATATGGAAATTTCTAGGAGAGCTACAATAGTTGTAACATCATGAATTAACAACATTAAAAAGTACATCATGAATTAATTATGTAATGGCATAAAAATTAAAAACATCATGAATTAATTATGTAACCATATAAGTCAAATATAATTCTATCAAGAAATCAATATAAAATAGATAATATAATCACATAACTCATACATTTCATTGTCATTGATCTTCTTCTTCATCCAACTCTTTGTATGTATCATCCAATCCAGATTTGACATTGTAAGGATTGGTCATATCATCATCATCGTCATTGATATTAGTTTCGATAATGTCATCATCCACACAGATATCATCTTCATGAACATTAAATCCTACATCATCATGATCTAGTTCCTCTTCTTTGACATCTTCGTCAGGCACATCATCAACTAACTGTTGATCCTGATCATCATCTACATCATCTTCTAGTTCTTCGGTATCTTCTTCTTCCACCACATTATACTTTACCGACCTTCCTCTTGGATCATGTATAACAAAAAATGACCAACCTGGTTTACCTGGAACCTCTAAGTAAAATACCTACTCACATTGGCTTGGAAGAACATAGGGCTCATTTCCAGCTCACCCAATCGACCTTGTATTAACCATGGTAAATCCATTATCATGTTCAATAACAGTTCTCTCACGATCATTTTCATTCAATTGTAGCCTATACCATTGGACGATGAACATAACTAATTTGAAGGACTTAAAGTCACACTCAAGTATATCATCCAAAATCCCATAGTATCAATTTTCTTAGACTTCGGATGTATGTCGCTTCTAGATGAAACATTAGTCACTTGAAAGATGTAGTTATCCAAGAATCACAAGTTTTCTTCGTGTCATCCAACTTTTTTGATTCAAAATTTACGACCATTGCACCACATAGCCTTGTGGTGTTTCACCTGCAATATGTCAAACATGTAAAAATCATTGCATCATCAGTTGGTAAACATATTTATTCTTGGCCGAATGTATGCAAAGAAAAAAACTCAACATATTATACATCAATATAATTGAAAATAATTAAATAATATGGGTGATTAATATATTTATACATACCTATTTATCTCTTAAACCATATGCTAAATCAATTTCCCTTGGTGTAACATTGGAATCTCCATTACAATGAGCTTCTTTAACCAATGAAGCCACACCTTCCCATGTTAATACGCGACCAGATTGTTGACATCATTCAATCTATGCTGTCATCCAATCAAGATTGTTTGCGACGTACAAATGTAGTGCATCCCACTCTCGACCAACTGTATCAAAAAAATATTAAATTCATAAACGTTGTATACTTAGTTAATTACCATGGTATACGACTTATTTTCTGGAGTAATACAATACTAGTACTTTTCTATTAGTGTGTGGAATATTCTTTCATTTGGACTAGTTCTTTGTTGTTTCTTTTCAAGGAATTGAAGGAAATGTAAAATATATTCTAATTAATCTCCATGACCATCTTATAATTACCTCTCACTTTCCTCAATCTACCTTTCACCGTCAGGTACTCCCCTTCAAATTTTTTAATGGAGTTGGGATCTCAAATGCAATCTACATGGATCTTTGTTGCGATCTTAGGAATATATTCAATAATGTACACCATGGTCTGGTATACCATAGAACCCTTAGGATGTGCTCTTTGTCTAACCAAAGCCTTCAAAAATTTAAAGTGCCTCTCAACCATCCACATTGACCTTGTGTGTACAGGTCCACACAATTCAATCTCCTCAACTTGGTGTATGAGGTAGTGTTCTTGTGCATTGAAAAATGTCGAAGGTAGACACTTTTGCATTTCACACATTTGATGAG
>VDFB02075062.1:0-29620 GCA_007258455.2 Sequoia sempervirens
TGATGGATGACACCAATTGTGTTTGGAGAAACTATCACGCACCCAAAAATTCCAAAGCTAACGGCCTTGGCGATTCTGTTCCAGTATAAAATGGGTTAGAGATTTTGTTGAAACTTCAAATGTGAGTAAAGATTCTGCCATTAGATCTGAAGATTCAACACAAAAATCAACTGGGTATGGAGCCATTTCGCATTTTGAAGGCATCTAGAGCCCTAAGAAAGCAAAGGTAAAGCCTCTATATTTTGATTTTTCAGCTCAAATTAAAAACAATGTAGTCACATAAAAACTTTGGAAACATTCACCTCCGCTGCCATCTCCTCCCCCAATTGCATCACCTCAAAGAGATTCAAACCCTACACCTCCCTCGCCTCCGAAGAACATGAACCCTATGAGAAAACCTCCCTCGCCTCCTCCTACGCCACCGTCGCACCCTCTTCCCCCTCCACCGTAGTGCCCTCCTCCTGCATTGGAAACCCATTTGCTTAAACAAATGATCAGGATTCCCCCTGACTCCAGTCCCCACCACAGCCATGAAAAACTTGAAAAACCAAAAAAATAGAAAAGATAAAATTAGATAAAACGTTACCAGTCAATCCTATTCCTAATCCCCCCATTCCTCCTCCTCTCCCTACTAAAATCCTTAAGCATGAATCTAGGCACCGACATAGCAAAAGCAAGGATGATCCCAAATATAGAACTAGGGAACACAAGCCCAGTAGAAATGCAATTGTCAATGCACTTGGTCCACTTCCATAGTCTGAGAGAAAGCACAAGAGAAAACCAATACCACCAGCACCAATACCTCTGCCTCTACCTTCAATTCTCCATCAATCGACACTCCAACAATGGTTTTCATCTTACAAAAGGGATTCCAAGCATAAGAGCAAGGATTCAAAGCCTTCACCTCAACATCGGTCTAACAAATCAAGAAGGAAGATGCATTCTTCCTCCTCTCCTCTGCCTCCTGCACCACCACCCCCTACTCACATTTATACCACTGATCCAATCCACCCAAAGAAGAGAGCTTTTGAAAAATATGGAAAGTCAACCTCGTATCTATTCCACTGATTCAAATTACTCGAAGAATGCTGAAGCCTATGAAAAAATTGAGGTACTGATACTCCCAGTTTATACACCTGATCCACAGTACCTAAATGATGAAGGCTTTAAGGAAATTGGTATACCCAAAATGAAAAAAGCCTTTGAAAGGAGAGACTCATCAGAATACAAGAGAGAAAATGAGAATGAAGATGCTAAAGCAACAAAAAAATTGATTGAGAGGAAATCATCATCAATTCCTCTTCCTCCTCCCCTACCACCACCATTCCCAATGGTTGAGCACCACTGATCTTTCTATGATGATCCAAAATTCTAGAAGAGTAAAATCTCTTCTCCTGTAGAATTGGCTGAACTTGAGTTAGTGAGAGAGGCAGAACTTGAGCCTGAAAGTGACTGGTCATTTGTTTTTAGAAAGCAATTTTCTCTAGATAATGTTGATTCATCGTTTTGTCCTAGTCCCAGCGCTGATGAGGTGAACATGAAAGTAGATGCATTCATTGCTAGAATGCACCAACAATTGAGGCTCCAAAACTCCAACTCTATTCAAGAAAGGCTTCGCTGAGTCCACAAATGTTGTGGATATGCATGGTTACTGAACTAGCAACAACTGTATCACTATGATTATTTTCCTTTTTGCCTCAAGTTCATATGTCTCATAGTTCCATCTTATACTACAAATGTTTTTTATGGTGGAAATCTTGCAATGCAATGATAATTTACATTGCAATCCCCACACAAAGTGGCATATCTATGTGGATAAAGGAGCAATACAAATGTCTAAGTTGGGGGTTCAAGTTGGTTTAATAAAGATGTGTACAAGTGTTGTTGAATATTTGACAGAATTATTGGTATTGAGTGTAGATTTGATTTGAATTTGGAGAGACTGGGAATTATGTCCATACCTTGACCAAAAAATATTGTTTAGAAACCATTTATAAATATCTTTGGTGTGAGCAATATCTGAATCTTTTCATTTTATACAGCATATGTTTCTCACATTTATCCCAAGATTATTGAGAATAGTCCTATCTTGTGCCTTAGAAGGAAGATCTAACAACATTCAACTACTTAAAAGGGCTCAAAGATGCCTAAATTGAATGATAATATGCATTCAAAATAATTTTCAGGACTATTTTTTCCTAGTTGATAGAAAGTTCTTTGTACCTCAATTTTATGGGTGTAATATCTCAGATTGTGGAGGAAATAATTAGACATTTTTTGGCATTCCAGATTATGACTTTAATAGTGATATTTGTTGTTGGTAATCTACAGGCAAATGAAAATTTACCTGTGATTGTTTTTTTCTTATTCAAGGAAACTGAAGTATATAAATTGTAAAGATACCAAAAGGCCAATATTTTCACTTTAATGCTTAAATAAGGAATTCTCTATTTCGGTTATAATACTATGTAATAGGAAAGATGGCTCTTGATCTTGTGATAAGTGCTTTGAGCAATACCTTAGCTCATTGAAGAGGAATTGATCTTCATATTATGACAAGTGGATTTGATTATCTTACTTGGAAGCTTGGAAGACAAATATATTTGCTAGCCATTGTATCTGTTGACATGTACTTGAAGTTATGGTGAAATTTCAAGACCACATTTTTATAATGTTTTGATAGCCTTTGTATGGAAGAAATCCTCCTTATTGAAGAACTAATCTAACTATGAATCTTGGTCATTAATATAATATTTTGAGTTCTATAGATACACATGTCAAATCTCAATCAACTTTGTATTCTTGAATAAATACTGAGTTTTAGTTGCTATATGATAATTAATATTGTTTCTAATTTTTTATGTCATTGTATAAATCCTCTGTCGTTGAAGAAAATATTTCTCTATATTTATTTCTACTCCCAATTATGTCTATTGTTATTACATTTAGAAAGGATGTTGTAACAACTTCCAGGTTAATATTGGGTGAGGCTTGCAACTCACAAATCTTTGCCATCACATAGAGGACCGGATCCAAACAATGTTTCTTGACTGATGACTATCAAATCTAGAACCAAAAGCTTAGGAGATATGATTGCTTCCTAGGTTACATAGTAGGGGTTCTTTGATGGGCATGTGATTGTGAGACCTGAAAAAAAGCCAAGTTCCTAGTTTTTTATCTGAAATGTCATTCTTCAATTTTTGTCTGTTGAAGTTTGACAATGGAATAGATTCAGTTAGTTCATCAGCAAAAGCATGTACTCTTGCAATGGCATTCAAGCATGTTATAGAGTTCATTAAAGAATTCTTTCAATTATCTTTTTCTCTTGATTGAGTTTTTGCTTACTTTTAGTAATAATGCATACCAAACAACACAATTTAAGTCAGAAATGACAGTCTCTTTTATATGGGTGTGGCTCTTCACAACCGTAAATAATGTGGGCTGAGCCTATCAGCGTAAGTATTGCTCCTCATTGGGGTGCAAGTGCTAGTATATATAATTCCCATAAAAAATAAAAAACTGACACATAGGGCGGCCTACACAGGATTGTCAGTTGACTGGCGCGTGCACGGACGGTCAAGTATGGTGCATGGTGCATGAGGCATCCGATACCCCATGCCGTTTTGGGGGCTAGATAGCCACCGCCCATGTTTTTGACGTTATGTCTATTTTTCTCGTGTCTTTGAACTGAGGTTACCTATTCTCTGCTGTACACACCTATACATTGAATTATATACTGACATTGTAAGGTACCGTGTTGGCTACTGTTGAAGGCAGCAGCACAGAAATTTGCAGAAATTGCCATGGCAACTGAACGTGAACAGCCAAGCGAAGGAATCGATCATGTCGCTTACAAAGCCGCACTACGTCCTAAAACAAAGATCAGGGATCTCAAACTTAACGAGGCTCTCATTAACAGTATTACACCTGGAGGGGAAAACACTCTTCTCCATTTAGCTGCTAGTGTAGGAAATCTACCATTCGTTAAAAAGCTTCTGGAACTAAATCTTCTCCTTGTGAAGGCTATCAACGCCCAAGGAAATACTGCGTTACACTTAGCTGCTCAGGGAGGTTTCCCCCATGTAGTAAGGTATCTACTTAAACACAAAGAAAGCGGTGTAGAAGTCGAAAATGAGCTGAAAGAAACGGCTCTCTTCAAAGCCTGCCAAAGCGGCGATTTAGACACGGTGAAGCAGCTGTGCGAAGCATCTTCGTCAAGTCTACAGCAAAGGGCAGAGGACGAGAGATCCTGCTTATATGTTGCAATAAACAAAGGAGATTCAGGTCATTGCCTTAAGAGTTTAGGATTTGTTCGCGTAGTCGTTTATAATAATATTTATCAAGTTCTATGTCGATATAAAATATATAGTTTAGATCGTCAACACAATGCTACCTTGGGACTAGGAATTTGTTAAAGTTGTAACAGGAATCTAACCAACCAATAGATAGAACCTCATTATAAAACTTTTAACCAAATAAATATCATTCTATGTCCAAATTTGTCTTCACTTAAAGCGGTAGCAGCACGATTGCCTATAATGTTTCAGCTGTTTTCTGTTTTCTAAAGTTGTTTTATTGTTTTTCTTAATATATTACTTCAGCTTTGAGTTCTTTACAGCTGATAGCTGTCTTATGCATTGAATATATACTGATTCAGTTTTCAAAATTTATGCCGATTAAGGGTTTTATTCTCCATATGTTAATGTTTTTGGTTTTAATTTACACGAGGTTTTTATCGCTTGAACAAAGGTAGACTAGGCATTCTTTAGCATTAGCCATTCCTGAACAAGATCTTATCTGACTTAAGGTAATGATTTTGGATGCCTTTTATACAGATCTGGTGGATCATATTCTAAAGTTGCTAGGTGCAAAAGGTTTAATCCAAGAGAAGTACAAAAATGGAGATACAACCTTGCATATAGATGTTGGCAGAAACGACGTGCATATAATAAGACGATTAATAGATATTAAACCCCAACTTTGTTACTGTGTTAATGACAACAAAGAATCTCCGCTATGTATGGCAGTGAAACTGGGACATCTGGGAGCAGTAAGAGAGTTGATAGTGTGGAGGCTAGACGCTGTTGAAATACGGAATAGTTGTGGAATGAATGTGCTACACTTAGCTACCCAAGTTAGCCAAGTGCGAATTGTTGATTACTTGGATGAAAAGGTATTCTTATTAGAATTGGTCAACAAGGGACTTTGCAAGCCTCCAGAGGAAAAGCCCCTTCAAAGTAGAGGAAACACAGATCCAGCTGGAGAAACAGATCGTTTTTCAAAGATAAGTAAAGGAGACACGCCTCTGCATATTGCAGCAAGGAAAAACCTTCAATGTAAGTTTCTTTCTATACGAATCATCGGTTGTCACAGAAATTATTTCCTTGAACAAGCTTTCATGTGTTCAAGTATACATTTTGGGTTTGTGTAAGATTTCTTGACCGGATCTCGTGAGCTATTGAAATAGGTAACAATAAAGTAAAACGAATGAAAGTATTTCCTCTGGAGATAGGATCTGAAACTCATCAAGGAAAAATCTTTTGTTGGAGAAATCTTTAAGCATAATTATGTTAAATGGAGCATCACATTTATGTACTGAATTTGAGTGTGTATTTTGTAGATGGTTAAGTCGTTGCTGCGTATACGGGGGATAAACAAATTTGTCGTTAACAAGGAAGGCTTAACGACCCTGGACATTGTGAGAGAAAACACAGACTATCACGAATCTCACAAGATAATATAGGTGCTGGCTAATTATCCTTCCAATAGCAAGCCTTTCTTGTACAGTGCTCCGAAGGTGGGCGTAGAGATACACGAGGTTGCTACAAAGATGGTCGACAAAACATTTGAGGACAGGCGCAACACAGAATTAGTGGTGGCAGTTCTATTATCGACAATGTCATTTACAACGGCTTTTACTATTCCAGGCAATTTCGTGATGGATATAAAGGAGGGAGAGTCAGAGAAGAAGTAATTGGGCGCGCCAATTCTGCTTGGATTAGACTCCTTTAAGCTTTTTCTCAGTTTTGATTGCGTGGCATTCTTTCTGTCGCTCTTCGTGGTGGTGATGTGGCAGATGAGTGCACCTATCACCACTGGAAATAAGATACTATTCCTCTGTACCACCAACCTATTGGTTTGTGCCACCTTTGCCTTTACGGCGTAAGGCTTGATGGCTGCAGTGTATGCCATGCTTGCCAACAGGGCTCACAAGCTGGCTTGGTTCATTCTTGGGGCGTGCTTGATCATCTGCGGCTGTGGTAATTTCACTTTTTTCTACATGGCTGCAAAGTTTTCGGTGAAGAAGAACAGATTTAACGACCTGAATGGTCTACTTCCTTTTCTTCCTGAGCGTGTGGGGGAGTGCGTGTGGATGAAACTAGAAACATGGGGGCTTCTGGACTTGGTGCGCCGGTCCAAAGCCAACTGGCTTGGCATCTTTTACTGCGATAGCCATCAGAAAGATATGGCGGAGGAAGAAATGGTTGAGAAAGTTATGGCTAAGGGAGATGTGGCTGAGAAAGATATGGCTACAAGTAACGAAGATAAATCACACTCGGTGATTAAGGAGGTTTGAAAAAGTTGCTGTTACAAATCTATGATATTTCTGTCAAAGTTCCCCGATTTAAATTCCTGGCTTTGTAACCACAAGGTGAAGTGTGGATGCAGTGGTGCAGCTTCTTATCTCTATATGACTTTGATCGTATTCAATATTTCTTATAATATAAATTGTTTGCATATTGTTAAAAGTATACAAAGTATCTATATCTTGCAAATCAGATACTTGCATGAATCGAACTGATGTGATATTTGTATGTTTCGAGTTGAATATATAATGTATTGTCAATATTCTATTTTTATTTTATATGGTTTTTATATTTGCAAATGCAAAATATGTTTTAAGGTTAATTTAGGCTAAATTTAATAAAATTTATAAAATATATAAAATTAATTTTAATTAATTAATGATAAATGGGTTAAAGAAATTTAGATAATAAATCTACTACATTTGGAAATAAATGAGGTGGATAAGAGTATTTAGTCTTTTGATTGAAGAGTGTGGATTCTTGATAAAGATTCTAGATTATTTTGTCTTTGTACTTTGGATATGCAATCACTCTTCCCTAATAATGTCTCAAGTTCTATGCTAATGGTCCATATGTTTTAAGGTTAATTTAGGCTAAATTTAATAAAATTTATAAAATATATAAAATTAATTTTAATTAATTAATGATAAATGGGTTAAAGAAATTTAGATAATAAATCTACTACATTTGGAAATAAATGAGATGGATAAGAGTATTTAGTCTTTTGATTGAAGAGTGTAGATTCTTGATAAAGATTCTAGATTATTTTGTCTTTGTACTTTGGATATGCGATCCCTCTTCCCTAATAATGTCTCAAGTTCTATGCTTACAACCCTATTTGCAAAACCTTTAGCAAATTTTGTATCTTATGAACCATTCATTATAGAGCCCCTTTAGCTCATGCAATGAGTGCTAAGTGGATCATACACTATCATGAGAGATGGGTTCTTGTAAACCTCTACTCATGAAACATGGGTTAGTGAGTTTGACACATAAACCTACATGGTTGAATCCGGATAGCAATATCACACCATATCTAGGTGCTAGTTAATAAACTTGCACTTGAAGTTACCCATTTATCAATGCTTTTAGATCATAGGAGCTATGCACACTTATATAGTTGTCAGAGTGTCATCCCCTTCTATCTCCCACTAGGGCAACTCTCCTTCACATGAGAACAAAAGTAGATGTAGCCAACCTACCAAAATGGATCATGATTTTTTGCCTCCTAGAAAAGAATCAAAGATTGTATTTCTCATGGATGCACTCAAGATCCATGAGCACCATCAACATCTTCTCATGGGTGTGGTGCTCTTGGTTGGTCAAATTTTGGCAAAGCTCTTTCTTACCTAGTTCTAGGCATTTCTCTTATTTCTATTCAACAACCTATGGATGAAGAACAAGAAGAAAAAGGAAATCTTACTAAATAGGAACCAACTGATGATGATCCATCCCCACTAATGTATGATGTAAATTAATTCATCACTCTCATTATTTAACAATTTTGTTGATCCATACTATTTAAACTTGACCCTGTTAAACTTTGTTTTATTTCTTGTCTTAGAATTTAAATTCAACCTCATTTAAACTCTATAACTATCTTTTTACCACCCACACATTTTTTTTACAATATATTATTCTCGTTTTAATTTATAAAATGTAAGAAAGCAATTATTTATTTTCTAAAACAAATTACCACCATTTTTTTGGGAGTGCTAGTCATGGAATAAATATTCTCAATGGAATCTGCTTTCTGTCATATTTTTTCCACATCTTTTTGACGGTTATGTCTATTTTTTTGTTGTCTTTAAAATGAGGCTCCATATACTAATCTATAGAGCCGAGTCCATTTCGCAACATAGTAGGGTATGTCGCAGTGTTTATTTACTAATATTTTAAGGAAGCGTGTTGGCTAGTGTTGAAGGTAGCTAAAGCAACAAGAAAAAATGATGTTAACTGCCCGCGAATAGCCAAAGAGAGCGGTAGAAAACGATACCGTTGGAACTCTTTTGCGAGTGTCATTGTCATGTTCTCGATGGACTCTCCTCACTGTCATATGTTTTCCACGTTTGTTTGACGGGATGTACATTTTTTCTATTTATCTTTAAAGCAAGTCTATTACTGAGTGATCTCATGGGGCTTGGGCTCCTATTTTTATGGAAGCAGGTGGTCTCATGGGAAAAAAAAAATCTGTTAGAGGATTAAATGGAATCTTTTTCAACCCAAATAAGCAAGTGGCTGAAAATTTTAGCTGGTGAGATTGGGGCAGGGTTAGAAATTGCTCCACTTGCTTAAAAGTACTTTCCTGCCAATTTTAAAACAAATTTGGAGGGAAATGATAGTATTTATTAATTTTATATTCACCCACCACCATGCTTAAATTTTGAAGTTTATGGGACCACTAGCTTCAAAATATTATGCTAAAAATTTAAGCAAATTTTGTCCTAGATTTTTAGAAAGACCCCCTCCATGGGACGATGCCCTTATACTAATATGTGGAGGTGTATTGATTTTTCAGCATAGTATTGTAGTCACATTATTTAATGATGCTATATAATTTTTGAAGCATTCCAACAACAACTATGTACCTTCAAATGCTCATATGAAGTGAATTCTTTAAGAAGCAATTTATAGACTAAAAAACATGTTTGGTAATCACACATGGTTTTCAAAAATGTTACAAAAATCTGCAAAGGTAGCACCAAACTTGGGCACAATCTACGGTGCCACCCATGAAGGTTCCATATCACTTGCTAAAAATATTAGATTATTGATTCATATTCTAATGATTTCTCAGTGTACAACCTAAGAGATATATACCTTCATAGGGACTTATTATTTTATCCAAATTGTTCTTCATCACAAGGTTTTGTATTGTGGTATTGTCTAATATGCCACTTGGTAATGTGCCATATATCATTTTATATAATTTTTTATTTTTTTTAACCTTGCCCCTCTCTCCCATTTTCCTTATTTTTAAATGCCTTGACAATTAAGCAATATTGTAGCTTGTTCCTATTTTTGATATGTGAAACACAAGCTACTCATTGCATATATTTCCCCTATTTCACAAGTCCCTATGGAGTGCATGCACCAATGATGAAAAGCACATAGATACATGAAGTAGGGTGAATTACTTTATAAGGATCCAATATTATTTTTGTCTAAATTGTGAGTTCATACATACTTTGAGATAAAAAAACATTTTAGGAATCACATGCACCTCAAAATGGAGGTAAAACATAATGTTGAAGTTTGAATGCCTATGCTAATTCCTATAAGTTATGGGCCCATTTGGATAAAATGTCTTAATAAAATTACATAAATACATTTGGCAGAGTCTTATGCTAATTTTGGCTCCTTTTATGTTGCCCACACACTTTCATTTACACCCTTCCACATATTTACACACATTTTACTTATATGTATCTACAAATATTCATAATATTATTGACCTCAATTTCCATGCATATAATCCTTGCTTGGAAATTTACTTGCTTTGTACATTGTAGGAAATTTATATAGGCATGAAATCAATCCTACAATGACAAATTTGACTCTGTAATTCTTATGACTACTACCTATATCTAAGGGTTATTTTCCTAAGGTTAGATTGTCAAATATCAAAGCATAAAAACTCAACAAAATCAATGAAATGCAAAGGAAATATAAATTAAAAACACAAAATGGAGCAAGCTCACCAAGTGTCTTCAATCTCCATGGCTAACCTCCATTACACCTTCTAACTTGCTAAAAGATGTGTTTCCCTCAGATTCAATGTACGAGCAACTTGAAAACAAAGACTATGTCCTACACAAGCTTTTAAGGATTTGGAATATGAAAAAATGAAATCTCAATGTCTATGCCAAAATGACTCTAATACCTAATACAATTATACCAAAATCATAAAATGAAAATGCAAGTATATGAGTACGGGCATGAGTAATCTGTGTGTAAATAGAAAATGTGAGCAAAATTGTCATTTTTATAGAAAATACAATTTTGGACAAATACAATTTTGAGCAAGATTGATAGTTGACGGAAGCCTTAAATCTGTGGACAAGATTTCATGTGACAATCCTCAATCAGGATTAGGGAAAAATCATTAAATGAGTGGTCAAGATGTTATATGAGAAGATCGAATTGGCAGTCGAGAATAAATAAGATAATTAATCAAAAAGATAAAGATTTTTGAAAATCAAGAAGATAAAGACTACTTAATTTGTAAGATTCAAAAAATTAAGAAGATAAGAGTTGAATTGAAAAGAAGATTTGGAAAATCAAGAAAATTACTTGATTTTTGGAAGAATATTACCATTTTGAATTAAATTAATTCAAAATATGGATTTTGTGTGATAATAAATATTCAATTTTTAAATTATTTACTAAAATGAACTACAATCAAGAATGTGGGATCATTTAAAATAATTCTATTTATTTAAAATGAGGGAAAAGCTAATTTTGACAATTAAATAATTAAAGATAATTATTTAATTTAGAGGATATGATTAATAATTAAATAAATTAATAAATTCATTTAATTATGAGAATTAGTGACATATTAAATAAATAAATGAAATTAATTTATTTAATAATCAGGAAGAATAAATGAATAAAGGTAAGTAAATAAATTAATAAATTAATTTAATTAGGGGAAGACTTAGACAATTAATGACGTATTTAATAAATAAATAAAATTTATTTATTTAATAATCATGAAGAATACAATATACATGAATTAATTAAATAATTATTTAATTAACAGTCAAATGTGGACTTCGCTGGTCATGGATTTGAATGCAGACAGAGGTTGCAGCAAATATGCTGTTGAAGGGATTTTGACTCGCACTCGGGCTAATACGAAGAGGAAGACCCTGATTTCTTCACATACGGTTCAAATCCTCAAGCAAGGGTTACAAGATATGAAAGATGTTGAAAAGGAGGCCGAGGAGTTGATGAACACCTTGGAGTAGTGTAGTGGTGTTTGTTTTTGGATTTTTGGTGGTCCTTTTTTTGGACCCTGTTGTCTCTTTGTGCTGTCGTTTCTTTTTTGGGACAGCTGTTTGTTTGTTTGGACTTGTTTTGCTCTATCTTTTGTTGTTTTAACTTTGTGGTTTCAGGTTCCTATAAAATCCGTTTTTTCCTTTTAAAAAATAGTCAAATGTAGACCAAGGACATAATTAAATGTTATGATTATGCTAGGATGAAAGTGGTAAAATAGAGTTTGAAGGCCTAGGTCATTTTTATGTGTCTACACTACCCTTTTCTACTAGTCATTACTTGAGCTAACCATTTGTTACTACACAACATTTAAAGGTATTCATTTGTAAACTAATTCACTCTCTCACATCCTAGAATCATCCCACTTCTTGGAGCATACAAATAGGATTTATTAGAATAAGAATTCAATTATTGCAAAAGAACAACATTGACATCAAAATCATTTAGGATGTTTGGATACTTTCTTGTTGTTTGTTGATTATTTGCATGATTGAAATATATTTTTTTACGCTTGACCTAGGATACTTTGCCCCCTAGGAGTCTGATATTTCTAAAAGGTGCTATTAAATACTACTAGTCCTTACTATAAAGGAAACAAAAGAGATTTGGGTGAGTTAGGAAGTAGATGTGTGCAATTAACATGATCAAATTTGCATCTGGCCTTGCAAATCTATGCCTACAAATATGTCTCTAGTCAATAGATTCAATTGAAAAAAAATACAAATTAATATAGAATCTTAGATAGAGTACACAACCTAAATATCTATTTCTTTTATATCAAATCATTACAATTAGCATCACATTAGATCCATTCATTCACATTAATTGTTGAGTTAAGCATCATTCTACATCACATCACATTTATTTTTCTAGATTAATATTGTATTGTAAATTTATCACTCTTACAACTATTATTTCCTAATTTAAATTAATTTATACTAAATTATAAACAAATCTAACTAAGTTAATCTCTAAGAAAATTGTATTATAAGAAATCAGATTATAAATAAGATCTAATAAATTTCAAAAGTTGGGAAATTGGAGACCTCTGCCAATCTTATATCTTATTTACAATGTTATGCAAGTCGCGAAGTGAATGATCACTTCCACTCTTTTGGGATTGTTGCAATCATGGTATTAATACTCTATATTTTTCTCGTCTTTAAAGTGAGGCCACTATCCTTTTCAAACCATTATACTATATGCCGTATTATTTAATGATATTAAAAAGAAGCGTGTTAGCTAGTGTCAAAGGTAGCAACAACAAAAAATTATCATGGCAACCTACTGAGAATAGCTAAACAGAGATATCGATCACTGTAACGGTTGGCCCTCATTTGCAAGAGTCTCGTCATGGGATTAATGTTTTCGATGGAATCTCCTCTCTGTCATATTTTTTACATGCATGTTTGACGGGTATGGCCATTTCTGTCTTATCTTTAAGCTGAGTCTACATTCTCTATTTTGTGGAGCCGTATCCATTTTCCAGCATAATACTATATGCTGTATTATTTAAGGATTTTATAGAGAAATGTGCTGACTGTATTGAATGCAGCAACAATAGAAATTTTCCATGGAAACTGAGCGTAAAGAGCCAATCAGAGTAATCAATCGCGAGATCTAAGGCTATAGATATCCCAAGCATTCAGTAATGATGTAGCCCAAGTGTTCCAAAAAAATATTTTTAAATGGAATTGAGGAGGCTAATTCAAGGGCAGGTAGGCGGGAGACAGGTAAGATTTATCACAAAGTTACAAGTTTAAATAAAGATATAGGTATGGAGTATAAATGTGAAAGAACAATAACATCATAATTACACATAAAAATAAGATGATGTAATTATAGAATTATAGGGATTAAAAATATGTAAATGAGTGAAAGAATTAGATTATGTAAGAGTTAAAAATTAAAGAAATAAGGGAATTCATTTATTAAAATTTTGGTTATGAGATTGAATTAATTTAATTTAATTATGAGATAGATTATGTAATAAAATTTTGAAATTTGAAAATAATACAAATAAATGTACTAGCTTATTATAGTGATTGATAGATAATTGTGTAATGTTTTGGTCATAACATTTAAATCAGAATTAAAATTAGTATTTCTTATATGTGTGGGAAGAATAATGAAATTTGAATTGATTTTTTCTCAATATTTGGTGAATCAATCTTTCACATCGCATAGTTGATCCAAAGTGTCTTTGATCTAACCTTTTGAATAGATTTGAAACTATAGACTTCTATGACTTGCTTTTCCTTGATCATTGATGTTTGAGAATGTGCTAGGATTAACTTTATATTAAATCAAATCGCAAGAGTTCTATTCTCCTAGGTTGACCCCCTTGACTAGACTAGCTTTATGATTGTGTACTTTATGGGAAAAAAGTGTTTTTTAAATTAGATATTAAGTATAAGTTTATTGACTCTTTTATTACCCAAAAATGAGTCCCAGGTTGTCAATGTTCTATACCCACTATGTGTCTCCTACCCACGATTGGCTCCTCTCTCTTATATGTTGTATTATTTAAGGATTTTATAGAGAAATGTGTTGACTATGTTGAATGGAATAACAATAAATTTTTTCCATGGAAATTGAGCATGAAGAACCAAGCAGAGTAATCAATCACGAGATCTATGGTCATAGATATCCCAAGCCCTCAGTAATAATGTAGCCTAAGTATTCCAAAAAAATATTTAAAATGGAATTGAGGAGGTGAATTCAAAGGAAGGTAGGTGGGAGAAAGGTAAGATTTATCACAAAGTTACAACTTGAAATAAAGATATAGGTATGTAGTATAATAACACCATAATCACATGCAAAAATAAGATGATCTAATTATAGAATTATAGGGATTACAAATTTAAATGATGGAGAAAATTAGATTATGTAAGAGTTGACAGATTTACTAAAAATGTAAAGAAATAAAGGAAATCATTTATTAAAATTTTGGCCATGAGATTGAATTAATTTAATTTAAATATGAGATAGATTATGTAATAAAATTTTGAAATTTTGAAATAATATAAATAAATGTACTAGTTGATTATAGTGATCGATAGATAATTGTCTAATGTTTTGATCATAACTTTTAAATAAAAAATTAAAACAATAATTTCTTATATGTGTAGGAAGAATAATGAAATTTGAATTGAATTGTTCTCAAATTTTGGTGCATCAATCTTGCACATTGCATAATTGAACCAAAGTGTCTTTGATCTAATCTTTTGAAGAGATTTGAAATGGTTAACTATAGACTTCTATGACTTATTTTTCCTTAATTAAAAACTAAAATAAACAATTCTTATATGTGTGAGAAGAATAATGAAATTTGAATTAAGTCGCTCTCAAAATTTGGTGAATCAATCTTGCATATTTCATAATTGATCCAAAGTGTCTTTGATCTAACCTTTTGAATAGATTTGAAATGGATAACTATAGACTTCTATGACTTGTTTTGTCTCAATCATTGATGTTTGATGATGTATTAAGATTAACTTCATATTAAAATATTTTTGAGAAAACATCAAATTGCAAGAGTTCTATTCTCCTAGATTGACCCCCTTGACTAGACTAGCTTTTATGATTGTGGAAATGATATCTAATAACATTCTCTAGTCATACAAATGTCATAAGATGATTTGATGCAAAATTAAGTTCTTTTTTATACTTGAAATGTAGGTGTTCCTAGAATGTTTATCTTGTCAAAATATATGATTTTTACATATCAATTATTTGTGGTTTAATGCACGTTGGATGTCTTTAAATACCAAGAATTAACAACTAATCATGAATAACATGTATCAAGTGGACTCATAATGAATATGAAAAATAAATTTTGCATTTCAATTTTTTATTTTAATGATGAATTCAAAACAAACAATAACTCCTCCATTTCATAATATTGATTTGGAACATAAAATTATTAATGTGAAGATTATAAACAAATGTATATCAATTTTAAAAACCTATATCATTTATTAATATATAGTTATAGTGAACAAGATTTCTGGATTAAATGTGTGCACATTTTTTACATCAATGTTTTGGATCATACTCCATGATCCATCATCAAGATTAGAAGTATATAGAAAGATAAATGAAAATGATTTAGTAGACTTGGATAGAAATAGGAGAGGGATGGGAGTGAGGAGATGCACATTACCAAAAAAATGTGAGGAAAAAGAAAGAGACTAAGGAAAGGAAAACAAAATTAGAGGAGAAAGATAGAGGAAAATGTGAAAAAAGATGAAGACAAAGTGAAAACGACTAATGAAAAGAAAAACACAAATCAATAACATACATAAATACTCTAGAAGAGAGGAAACAAAACCTGATGATAATCTAACTCAACTATTGAAAATGAAAAATATAAAACAAGGGATCAAATTATTAATAATGAATCTTATATTAAAATACAAGAAATAAAATTTTATTATGCAACATATGAATATTCAAATAGCATACATTATAGAAAATGAAAACCAAAATAATAAATTTAAACCACAAACTAAAGGACTCAAGAACATGAAGTTGGAAGAGAGGGACAAATATAGGGTTATAGAGATGGAGATATATTGCGATAGAGATAAAGGAAGAGAGGAAAAGAGATATAGACATACAAGTCTAGGAAGAGGTAGAGGGAGAGAGAGAGAAAGGGAGACATGTCTAGAGATAGTTAGGGAGAGAGGAAGATAGAGGTGCAAATGAAGATAGTTGGAGAGAGGAAGAGGGAGAAAAATATATAGAGAGATAGAGAGAGGGAGAGGGAGAGGGAGAGATAAAAATGCAGAGATAAGGAGATAGAGAGGGAGAGATAGAGAGGAAGAGATAGAGAGGTATAGAGGAAGAGGGAGAGGGGGAGTGACATATAGAGAGAGGGGGAGAGGGAGAGAGACAAAGTGATAAACAAGAAAAGAGTAGAGAAAAACAAATAGAGATGAATAGAGGAAGAGAGAAATAGATGGCGGTAGAGAGGAGAGAAAAAGAGGGAGAGATAGATATTTGAGAAGAGAAAGAGAGAGATATAGATATAGGAGAAGAGAGAGGTAGAGATAGAGAGATACATAGGGGATAGGTAAGGAGGGAGAGATAAATAGATGGGGCTAGATAGATAAAGGTGGGATATCGAGAGAGGGAGGGAGAGAAAGGAAGGGAGATAGGTAGAGAGAGAGGGGGTTGTGAGGGAGATATATCTCAATATATACAGAGGGAGAGGGAGAGGGAGAGGGATAGAGAGAAAGGGAGAGATATATAGAGCATGATATAGAAAGATAAAGAGGGATAGGGAGAGAGATAAAGAGATAGAGTTAGAGAAAGATTACATAGTTTTACAATATTTTGTATTAGAAATGGAGATGAGTTAGAAAGAGAGAGAGATAGAGGGGGAAGAGTGTGAAAGAGAGTGGGGTAAGGAGATAAAGATAGAGATAGATAGTTTTAAAATCTTCTATATTGGAAATGGAGATGATTTTGGAGATTTAGGAATATAAATATATATAAATTACAATCAATATGTTATATTTTATTTAGTATTGGATATAAATAATTAAACAATCACTAATTAATTCTTTGTATGCTATTATATTATTTTTTATTATGGTATATACATGTTATTGGATAATTTTTTAACCTATGTTCCATAAGATTTTTTCTAATATATTTTATATAGTTAACAATTAATAAATTTTTATATTAGACAATTTAAATTAATATACAAATGTAATAAAAATTTGATAAAACTTTGTGAACTTACAAGCCCACATTAAAAACTTATGTACTAATTATATTAAAAATACATCTATTATTTACATTATGTAAAAATATAATATAAAATAATAAAATAAATTTAAATATATATTCATCAATATAATTATAATATAAAGTTTTGAATGATAAAATAATTTATAAAGTTAAATTTCTCCAATAACATGTAAAAAATGGCATCCTCCTGTCCTACCCAGGATTCAAATGTCTTTGTTCTGGGCACCTCTTGCCCTACCTAAAATTTGAACAACTCTTTTTAGGAGATTTCCTGCCTGGTGGTGCAGTTGCCTAATTGCAACCTAATCGTGGATCTTAACTCTCCCTCTCTGATGTTGATTGTGTGGCTAGGGATTTTGGCATGGTTCCTTTGTTTGTTGTGCCTTCAGTTGGAGCGACTGAGTTTAATGTTGGTTCTAGGGTAGTTGCAGCGAGTGTGACTACCCCTTTCCTTAATACAGATGCGGTTGTGGGTGTGTTCAGGCTTCCTTGAACTCTACTAGAGTGGTGGGCATTTTCCTCAGCCTTCTTTTGTTGATGTTGTGAAGTCCAAGAGGCTTAGGGAGGGCTATGTGCATCCTTTGCAGTGTGTCGACAGTGCTCTTGTTGTCTCTCTTGGTAAGGAACTTGATGAAAATATTGTCTTTTACTCTAAAAATACTCTTCTTTGTAGATTTTTCTATTTGTGGTCTTCCCTCCCTAATTTTCATTTTTGGATCACTAACCATTGGTCTCCTCTAGTTGATGGTTCGATGGAGATTTAGCCATCTGCAAGGGGATTTTTGCTGTGGGTTTCAACTCTCTTGAAGATACATAGGCTATTCTAGACTATGGCTTGCGGGTTTGGGACTCTCATCCCTCTCCATTAGACCTAGGTTTTATATTTTTAATCCTTTGAATGAACCCTTAAATGTTATGCCTGTTTGGGTAAGTGTGAATCCTTTTCTAAACTTGCATAGGAGAAACAAACAATCATGTTAATAAATCAAAATTACAAGGTTAGAATAAGAATTCCCCATAAAATCTATCTGCATTGTTAAAGAATAGGAGAATAAGATGAAATGATCAAGTAAATACAACCAAACATAACTATTCTTATTCTTAAATGAAGCAAACACTTGATCTTATGGGGGGATTGGTTCTATTTTGATATGGAAAATAGCCCTTTCCCAATCTCTTTGGATAAGATAAGCTAAATGATATAATGCAAATGATGATGATGGAGTAAGATGGGAAAGATCAGTTCTGAATTGAAGAGAGTGACCTTGCATGAGGATTGTGGATTTGTGTAGGATTTGATTAAGAATGAAACCTCTATTTAAAGATTCTCAAATTGAAAGAATGCTTATGAGAGAGCAAAGTGGGATAAAGAAAAAGCCAATGAAAAGAGGCCACTTGTCAACTTGTGATAGGTTGGAGAATGAACACATTTTGGCCAATGTGCCAAAGATTTTAAAATTGTGAGTGGGGGACATGTAAGAATTGAAATTTGTGAGTGGGGGACATGTAAGAATTGAAAATTCTGAGTGGGGGACATGTAAGAATTTAAAATTCTAAGCGGGAGATATGTAAGAATTTAAAATTGTGAGTGGGGGACATGTACGAATTTAAAATTGTGAGTGGGGGACATGTAAGAATTTAAAATTCTGAAAATGTTGAGTGGGGAATATTCTTCAAAGATGCCATGTTGAAAGAAAATAGGGATTTTAATAAATCGATAAATTGATTTATTTGTGCAAGTGGGTGGTTAGGTTAGTTTAATCAGGATTAGATTAGCCTAATGGTGATTAGGATGTTTTGACTCCTTTTGACTTGAATTTTTTATTTATTTAATTTAAATGAATAACCTTAGAAATAAAATTAATGTTGATGAATGGACCTAATTAACTGTATGATGCAAATTTTGCATGTCTATAGTAACATTTTCTTATCTTCCTTTACACTTATGGTGCTCCTTTGCCTATGAGGGAATTGGTAATGCTATTGGTAGATTCCTAAGAGTGGATAAGGCTTCCAAGAATTTTACTCATACCTCCTTTACTAGGATCCTAGTAGAGATTGATCTTTCGAAGGCTCTACTTGGTGAGGTAGTTTTGCAAGTTAATGATTGGTCATGGTCTTAGATGGTGGATTACGAGGGTCTTCCATTTCACTATAGACACTGTTTTGATGTTGGTCACTTGGCCCAAGACTATTCTCGTGGCTCCCACATTATTTCCTCTTCAACCTAGTGGAAGAACTCACTCCGTGAGCACTTAATAGTAATCCCTACTATTGATTTGCTTCTTCTAATGAAGACTCAAGGCCTCCTCCTTTTGTGAGAAAAACTAATATTAATGATACTCCTATTGCCCCTGCAAACTCTCCTTTGCAGGTTCTTTCTATGTCACATGAATTGGTTATGGTGGATACTTCTCTTCCTGTGGATATTGTGGGGCAATTTCTGGTTATGGTTTTTCCTAATGTTGTTAGTATTGTTTTTCCAGTTGCCTCTATTTTAGAAAATGATGTAAATCCTACAGTTTCAGGCTTGGTTTCAGATGCTTCACTTGAGGTATCAGTTGCTCCTCTGGAAGGGAGTCTTCTCCCTCTGATCAAAATTTATTAATTTCAATTTTTGATTCTCCTTGGACAACGTTTCATAGAAATAAGAAACATTCTTCTAAGAAGGTTACAGTTTCATTTAACTCGCCATTTGAGACTTTGCTTGGTTCAAGTGATGTTCCTCGAAAATTTTCTCATAGTTTGTTGTTTTTGATGGTCCTTTGTTTCTTTCCATTTCTCTCTTATTAGCTATGTTGGGCCAATCTGTTTTGTTGAGCTGTTTGGCTCTATTTTTCCATTTTTTAAGGATCAAGGCCCTTCCCTGCATATCTAATAAAAATAATCCATGAAAAATTAAATCTTATATTTCAAACAAATTGAATGAACAAAAATAAATTATTAGATCTTAAAAACTTATGAGAAAAAGTGAGGTTAATGTCCATGCAATTTCACTATAAATATCCATCAATGACAGTGAGGTGACTTAATGTGCAGAATTTCATGGCAAATCTCAAACAAAAATGAGGGGATGTTTTACAGCAATGTGTATGCAGCCCTCAAAACAGTCATTTGACCGTAATTATCAATTAATTGAAAATAAAAATACACTGTATCTTTATTTTTAATTAATTAATAATTACGGGTTTTGAGGGCTGCATAGCCATTTCGATGTTTTATCGTCATCCCATATGACTGCAAGCTGCAAGCTGGAGCAGAATCTCTGCAAACAGAAAAATAAAATGGAAAAATTCTACAGCTGGGAGAAAAACAAACAGTGAAATCTAACGGCAAGCAAAACGAATGGTCAATATTGTATCCATCGTTTTGGATCCCTTCTAATACAATTTGAACCGTCGATGACCGAAGTTAACTCTCTCACTTCAGAGAGGGAACGCCTTCGGCGTAAAAATACATGGGATCTACCAAGCTAGGGCCCTACCATATTTGAATCATGAAAACAAAATCTAATTTCACACGTTTATGATTACCTATTACCTATGGACAAATATCGATTTCAAATTTCGAATTGCTTTCGCTCTTTTAGTTTTTATTCTGGCAATTCCTTGGAAAGGTTTCATTTATTTAATTGCTTCAAGTTGGGGTACAGTATTGTCGTGGCACATTCCAATATGGAGGACAACGGATTAATGTACGAAATAATCGCTCTCTTTCAATGATGTCTGTCAATATCGGGTCCGTATGGAATGTTTCCCTCCTTTAATTTTTACTTGATGGCATTACAGTCTTCTTTTATTCTGGTGTGTCCTACCATTAAAGATTTCTCCTATTCTGAATGGCCTGTGTAAAGCTTGAAACGATTCTCAATGTAGAGGAATTTCTTCTTTAATTTTTTAGAAACTTTCGGCTTAAGTTAAATTTCTTATTTCACGTACCTATTGTGGACAATTATGGATTTCAAATTTCGAATTGCTTTCGCTCTTTACTTTTCACTTTCGGGATTCCTTGGAAGGGCTTCGTTTCTTTAATTGCTTCAAGTTAGGGTACAGTATTGTCGTGGCACATTCGAATATAAAGGACGACGAATTAACGTACGAGAGAATCGTTCTGTCTCTTTCAATTATATTTGTCTATATCGGGTCCATATGGAATGTTTCCCTCCTTTAATTTTACTTTATGCCATTCCAGTCTTCTTTTATTCTGATGTGTCCTACCATTAAAGATTTCTGCTGTTCTGGACGGCCTGCATAAAGCTTGAAACGCTTCCCAATATAGAGGAATTTCTTCTTAAATTTTTTAGAAACTTTCGGCTTAAGTTTAAAATTTCTTATTTTCTGGAAGACGTAGCAGGCTATGCCCGTGCGTCGTGTTGTCAACTTTGTATAATATTTATGAAGGAATTTCGACCATATTTGTAGGTTTCGTATAAGTTGAGCATATTTAATGTATTTTTTCAATAAAAATAAATAAAAAAATCATTTGAATTAGAGAAGGATTAATTAGGTAGATGAGTGGACACCAATAAGTGTTATTGTGTTTTTTTTTAAATATATTAAAAGATAATAAATAAATAAATTAAAAGTAATTTTTTTATTAATGTATTAATATATGTGAATATTTACATGTATAATTATATTTATTAAGGTGTATAAAATAAAAATAACATAGTTATAATAAAGAATTAATTAGTATATATATAATTTAGGTGGAATTAAGGAAATTTAAATAGACATCTTCATAAAGATATTTCTCAATGTATTTTATATAGATTATTTTAAAGATATATATGCTAATAGAATTCACAATTCAACATGTAAGACATTATTAATAATATTATATAAATTATATAAGTATATATTATATTATATTAATTACAAAGATAGATATATTTTTATTAATATATTAGTATTATTTATAGTGATTGTTTGGTCCACTTTATTAAGTTGCTTCTAGAAAAGAGACATCCAATCTTTTAGTATTCTATCTCCTCTTGCAATTTAAATTTTTAGTTGAATTTCACATCTTTTAATTTGTGAGACCATATTTATTTGATGAAGTATGTTAACTATCTCATGTATTATCTTGGAGTAATCAAAGGATGGACTTTATTCCTTTCTTTCAATGCATTCTATAGATTGTAGGCTTACAAAAATTGAAGATGTGTAGTGTAATCTTCAAAAGAGGTTAAGTGTCATAAGTAGAATGTGCAATGCTTCCTTTAACTGAACCCCTCTTCATTATTCTTTAATATTTAGAAAAAATATTTTTATAGCTCAAGTATTAGTATTGATATCATCTAAATGTGAATCCAAAGAGGATTAGCTTTAGGATTAAAGTTATGATTCAATTACGGCTACATGTAGGGTTAAATTAGGTTTATTGTTAGGATCAAGTTTAGGATTGAATTAAAGTAACATGTAAGGTTGATTATGGTTAATCTTAAGGTTAAGGTGATGGTTCAATTAGGGTTACAATAAAATTATGTTTCTATTATGGTTAGAATTAGGGTTTAAGGATAAATTTTGGGTTACCATTAGGGTTGAGGTCAAGGTCTTAGATTCTTTCAATTAGGTTTAGGATTACAGTTAAATAAGGGCATTAGTTTAATTAGGGTTAGGATTGGGGTTCAAAAGGACCACAATTCATTTAGGGTTTAGGGTTAGGGTCAAAATATAGGTTATGATTATTGTTAGGGTTAGGGTTAGATTTTAATTAAGGTTAGAGTTATAATTCAATTAAGAATAGTGTTAACTTTGGATTAGGGTTAGAGTTATAATTAAATTAGGTTTATTGCTATTTTAAGGTCAGGGTTATGGTAAAATAACCCTAATCCATAACTTTTACTCGTGTGTAATTGAACACTACTAGAAACTTAACCATTTAACAAGGGTTATGGTTCAATTGTGGTTAGGGTTCAAATATGGTTACTATTCACTTAGGGTTATAATAAGGGTTCAATTAGGGATCTAGTGTTATATTAATTTTGGGGTAAGGTTTAGCTTTAGGCTTCAAATAGGGTTAGGGTTAGGGTTAGAGTTAGACTAAGTGTCATGGTTAGGGTTATATTTATAGTTACAATTATTGATAGTTTTAGGGCTATGATTATGGTTATTGTTAGGGTTAATCCTATTATTGTACAATAGATGTGTATTTTATGGTTGGGGATAGGGTTATAGTTATAGTTAGAGTTACAATTAATGTTATTATTGGGGATATAAAAGATTGCATATTTAGGTTTAGGGTTAGTGTTAGAGTTAGGTTCAAGGCTATAATAAGGGTTAAGATAGAGTTAGGGTTAGATTAGGGTTAGAGACATACTTATAATTAGTGTTATTTATATGAATGGGATTGGGTTAGGGTTAGAGTTATAACTAGAATTATTTTTGATGTTATTAAAGTGTTAAGTTTAATTAATGATAGTGTTGAGGTTAGAAACAAGTTTTAGGGTTAGAGTTAGACTTATAGTTACAATTAATCTTAGTTTTAAGGATGAGGTTAAGTTTTAGTGTCATGGTTACAATTATAGTTATAGTTACAGTTATTGTTAGTTTTAGTGATAAGGTTAGGTTTTAGTGTCATTGTTAGTGTTATAGTTGTAGTTACAATTATTGTTAGTTTATGACTATGGTTAAGGTTATATTTAGGGTTAATATTAGAGTTACAATAGGTGTTTGTTTTAGGTTTGAGGATGTTAGTGTGAAATGAGGTATTGTTAAAATAGTTATCTTTTAGCCTACTTAGTATATTCCTATTCACACTAGACTTAAGCTCACTTAGAGGACTTGTAAAGTTTTGTCTCACCTCATGTGGTTGAGACACATGTTATCAATTTGTGAGAGACCTCTTGACCCCTCTTGCATGATCACTTGCCACTCACTAGAACATGTGTCATGTGAGTTAAAAAAAATTCCATCTTTGAAGGGTTTATTAGTCACTTTGTTTCACAAGATTACCTTCACTACCTTTCCTATTCAAGCAATATTGAATATTGTAGAAAATTTTTAACTTTTTTGAACACACCAGAATATTGAGAGGGGGTAAATGAGTATACTTAAAATTTTAATCTTAGTTAATGACTATTAAAGCTAATTGTGTACCTTAGAATTTTACCCTACTCTAATGTGCAAAATACCTTAAAAATGCAAGTGATAAAAGACTAAGGACACTTCAAGATTAGCCTAAAGAGTGATAAAATAAGAAGGGAAATAGATAAAAAAAAATGGAAATAGTTATACCTCCCTTGCTGTTGAAGAATCTTTGGTTGGCCTTTGATTTGGATGACTTTGTGTGCTCCTTAGATGGCTTCTTGAGTGACTAAATACAAGATCAACTTATGAAAAATGATTAAAATGGATGGCTAGATGATAGTGAATGAGTGAATATGAAAATTGGCAGCATGTAGTTATAAAATGGCTAAGTGTTCCAAGTGCCCTTGAGGAGGGGGTATTTATAGAGGAATTTTAATTCTATAGAGAATTCAATGGTCAAGATTGATCCAACAAGGTCAAGATGAAGGGCTATGGTGGGTTGAGAACCCACAAGCCCTCACATCTTGACATGTGGAGGGTGAGGTGTTAAAAAGGTACATGAGGTGGAGGAAGGACAAGTACCTTCCAAGTACCCTGGGGAGTGAGAAGATCTCCTCAAAAAGGAATTTGTTGTCCCCAAGTGAGGGTGAAAGGGACATTTGAGAAATTTTGGAATTCCTCAAAAATCTCCATAGGAAAAGGAGAGGTGGTTGGAGAAATAAATGTGAATTAAAAATTCATATTCTTAGGAGAGTCTAAAGGATAAAAGAGGGTCTCCAAAAAGGTGGGAATTGGTCACATGTGCATGAGGTGACATGTCAAATATTCTAGAATTCTTGGAAAGACAAAATGTGAATTAAAATTCACATGGGGAGGAGAGAGACATGGGATGAATAAATGAGAATTAAAAATTCTCATGGGAAGGAGGGTCAATGTCCAAAAAGGAAAAATGGAAGAATTGACCAAAAAGTAGTGCTAAAAAATGGCTAATGACTTTGATTAAAGTTGTGCAAACACTTCACTATGATAATTAATGGAAGATTAGAGACAAGTGGCAAATGTAGGAGGATGTGACATTAACACTTGATTAAGAGGATGCACACCCTAAATATGAATTAATTAAATTAATTCATATTAGAGATGGATTATGGAGGATGTGACAAGGAGTGAGAAAAGAGGAATTTTAAATTGATTTTAATTCAATAGGTTAGGATGACTAAATTAAATAAATTGGTGTATTTATTTAATTTAGAGAAGATAAAAGCACCAAATAAAGTATTCAATTATTAAATTAAACACTTTAAGAGTCTTATGCGAGAAGCGCAACATTGATTAAATAAATTAATATTGATAGAATTGATGAATAAAGGAGAAAATTTGATCAAATGGGAGTGATCAATTTTGGGTGTCTACATTTTGCCCCTTTTAGAAATATTGTTAAAATAACAATGTTTCAAAGAAAAATAAATGTCGGGGATGAAGAAAGGAATAGGGATTGATGCCCCAGCATGATAGGGAAGGAGAGGGATGCTCCAGTGCTTGGTTCGAAATGGATGGAAGAAAGTTATATGGTATGCCCCCTCGAGAGGGAGGTTGGGGAAGAAAGGAGGGTCCCCAAACGACATCTTGATAGAAAGAAATGGAGGAGACCGTTGGATAGAGGGCAAAAAAATAAGTAACTTTTCCTTTTGAACGAAGTTGATTGGACGTATGGTTTGCAAATGGCGGCTCTGAGAATTTAGGGATTAGTTGGAGGAATAAAAAGATAAATAAAAGGTAAAAAATACCTTTTAGAAAGAAAGGGTTAAAAAGGTAATTTTAAAATTTACCTTAGTCATTTTCACTGTAGTAAGTGAGGAAAGAAGGAAGAAGAAGGAGAGGAGACAGAGCAACTATACCGCAAGACTATGACACTGAGATCGTGCACCGAGCAGATGAGCTACAGAGATGATGGACCCACTTCGCGGTGCCCCGTAAGGTGAGTACGAAAACCCATGTTATTTAGTTTGAAAATTTAAAAAAATTTGATAAGATAGTTAAAAATGTGTCATATGGGTTTCGTAGGTGGGGGGAAATGAAAAAATGGGTAATTGGCTAAATTAAAAATTTGTGTTTTTTTTTTTTGGGGGGGAGGGAAATGAGCGAAGAGGCGCCACCATAGTGGGGTGTATGAGCCCTTGGTTGGGGCGTACAAGCCCCCAGTGGTGGGGCGCATCATGCCCCGCCGGGGCGCACACGCCCCCATGGCGTAGGCAGAGCTGCCCGTCGGGTGGACACGCCCCGAGTGGCGAGCGCACATGCCAACTGGGGTGGATACCCCCACGGCGCATGCGAGCCCGGACTGCCCAGCCCGCGGACACGCCTCGAGGGGTGGGGCGTGAACACCCCGCCAGGGTGGGGTCGCCCTAGCCCTGGGTTGAATCTGCCCCCACAGCTTGGGGTGGACACGCCTCAAGCTGGGTGGCAGCCGCCCGGGACGGGGCGCACACGCCCCGCCATGGGGTGGCCATGCCCCGCGAGGGCGGAGCCACCCCAAAGGGGCAGATACGCTCCGAGACAGGGCGGCCACCCCCACAAGGGTGGACACGCCTGATGGGGTGGAGCCGCCCCGGGAGGGCGGAGACGCCCCGACGGGGCGAAGCCGCCTCAGGGAGGGAGGGTAGTGATTTGAAAAAAGAGGGATGGGGCAATGAAGAAAGAGATGGGCTCGATGGTGGGGTAATATGAGGATGAGGGGAGAATAAAAGTAAAGACGGTTCGGGGTCAAGAAGATTGTGTACTGAGAAATGGTTGATGTGGATGCAGAGCATAGTGCGGATATGGACACAACGAGCGACGGTCGGAGGCACTGACATTGGCTTTAGCAGTGATGACGGGTGTGGATCATGCGGCCTTAGAGCATGCGAGGCTACTACATTTTCTAGAGGTACCAATGATGAGGGCGCATCAAGCGATGCTGATGACCCTAATAGAGAGATGGAGCTTAGAGATGTCAACTTTTTGGTTGCCAACGGGGGAGGTTACAGTGACGCTAGAGGATGTATGGCGCATCCTAAAGCTGCCGGTATCAGGGATTTTGTTGAGTGATGTGGTGTTGAGTGGGGCCGAGTTGAGGCAGACTATGACAATGCTGTTTGGTCACATTGCCCTATCGCTACAGGGTCAGTAGTTGGATTTAGATGGATGCCTAACAGTGGGAGTACCAGCATTGCCTTTATTTTTAGCTGGGTTGATCAATGGGATATTGCTACTGGATCGTAGCAGGCGATATTGTAGTTTGCAGTTCATGGAGCCGATTCGACACATTATGGAGTGGCGAGAGGGACATATTGCGTGGGGTGTGTGTGTACTAGCCCAGTTGTACAGAGATATGCATCTGATTTGTTATCGAGAGGCAGTGAGTTTGACACACATGACATTACAGGTGTGGGCGTGGGAGCATATTACGGTGACTAGACCGATTGTTGTGCGGGAGGGAGATGTGGATGATACAGAGCCACTGGCATGGAGGTATGAAGAGGGGAGGGGCTAGGTTATTCGTCATAGGTGGGTGGGAGATGTGGAGGTATGGAGGAGGACGATAGATGATTTGGAGGAGGGAGACATAGTTTGGCGACCGTATATGCGTCGATGCTTCAGGGGATGGAGAAAGCAGACTGCGAGACAGAGTGGGTATTTTATGGCACAGTGTGTCCTGATTGGGATTCTTCCACGGATAGTGGAGATGCATTGACTGGATAGGGTGCTGAGATAGTCTGGGCAGACACAGGATATTCCTGGTGTGCCAGTGATGTTTCGGCGGCTCACCAGAGAGCGACCATGGGGGCAGGGGATTAGCCCTACAGCGGCTAGAGCATCATGGGCAGCAACAGTGCAGGTAGCCTATCTTGGGAGATGTACGTGAGCAAAGGATGCCAGAGTGACAAAGTGATATGACCGGTGGTTTCGCAACCACCTACGGGAGAGGATTACACCCTTGGTGTCGATTGTAGGAGCTGTCAGATTTGGATCAGAGGATGAGCAGCGTGGGGCGAGAGAGGGAGGACATCCTGAGCTAGAGATGGGAGGAGAGAGGATGGAGGCAGTGGGATGGGTAGGTAGGAGGAGGAGGAGGAGGGGGGGACGAGGGGGCTACGGAGGAGGGTGAGAGAGGCAATACAACGAGAGGAGGAGAGATCTGGAGCCAGATGTGGGAGGACAGGAGGGGAGGAGAGATCCAGAGCTAGATGCAGGAGGATAGGAGGGGTCAGAGGTAGAGATAATACACACAATGGAGGGTAGAGGGGGCTGACAGACTGGTATAGGGGGAAGAATACATCAGAGGAGAGTGTTGGTACGGGCGGAGCAGGGAGAGGAGAGACAGCCGGATAGAGGTCAGGAGGAGATGGAGGCCAGGAGGCAACCAGAGTTGATAGTAGGGAAGAGGCGACTGAAGAGGGTACAGACCGTGTCAGAGAATGAGGGTGCCCGAGAGGACACTGAGGCTAGGAGTCAGCCAGAGAGGGTGAGGAGTGGGGGATAGTAGAGGGGAGGGCAGGAGCCTCCCGTTGTAGAGATAGGGGAGAGTGAGGATGAGGAGTAGCCAGAGATAGGAGAGCCGAGGAGATTGATGAGAGTGGGGAGGCATGGTCAGCCATAGAGAGTGCGAGTCTGTCCTTCCATGGAGGACTTGGGGGATCAGCAGGAGGAGGAGGCTAGGGAGAGCGATGATGCTATGGAGATAGATGGTGATGTGCCAGATATGGATGTTTGGGATGTAGAGCCATTGGCGGTGGTTCCTGTCATTTCCTTAGGGGATTCGATTGTGCAGTCGAGAGACACTATGGAGAGTCTTCAGAGTATAGATCAGAGGTTGAGGGTGGCAGAGGCAAAGGTGATCAAACTCAGAGTTGAGCTATCAAGAGCACTAGTAGCAAGTCAGAGGACCGATAGATTTATGGTAGAGGTGATGTGGAGAGAGAGGGAGGTACTGCTGGCTAACATATAGGGGCTACGAGATGAGTTAGCTGCTGTCAGTTGGGACCGGGATAGATTAGAGGTGAAGACTGTTATAGTGCAGGCCAGAGGGGTAGCAGTGGGGATGACTGATCATGTATCAGCAGGTAGTGGGTAGCAGGTAGATGATCTCCGATGAGAGCAAGATGAGTTACAGGACAGAGTGTTTTGCTTAGAGCAGACGGTGGGAGAGATGGGGGTGGTGCAAGAGAGGGAGACACAAGCGAGGGAACATGTTCATAT
>VDFB02075064.1:0-14074 GCA_007258455.2 Sequoia sempervirens
AAGGGGAATACAAGCCTAGATCCTTCAGGTAAAGCAAGAGCACCTACTAAGATTTGAGGCTTTCATTATCAATAAATCAAAGCCATGACACATAATTACTTGTAAATATTAGGTTTTAATTTGAAAATAAAAACTTACATGCATAATTACTTGTAAATATTAGGTTTCAATTTGAAAATAAAAACTTACATGCATAATGATGTTCCTCCATACATACATGTATAATTGATTTGATGGATAAGTCAATGTTAAGAAGATGATAAATGTCCATGTCAACCACAACAAACATAATGTGGTCAAAATGTTATTGTATAACAAAAACTATTCTCACATGAAATTCTATGGCATCAAGTACAAATATAGTTGTCAACAAAGTCTTCAAAAAAAAAACATATTAAAAGCCTTTACATAAACTTAAATAACCCCTCTGTTTGATTTGTATCACTTATAAATTCTCGATGAGTTTAGACATGACCAACCACCCCCTCGCAAAGAATTATCACAGCCACAATCTCACTTTATAAGTAAAAAAATCATTAGCTTAGAAGACATCTTTTTAATATCAAATGTCTTTTGAAAATCAATACAAGCATAGTAATTTTATGTTATATTCACATATTAAAAATACAATCAGTATCTTTTAAAAATTAAAATTATTAAAATCATAATAAACTTATTTTGAATATAATGATATAATAAATTTAAAAATAAAAATTTGATAAATCTTGTAGGTTTGTTTTCCAAATACTTTTACCTCATTTCTTTTAATTATTTAATTTTCTTATATTTATGCCTCTATTTTCTCCTAGAATTTATATTTTTATTTTGTTTAGCTTCTATCATTTGCTAGTCTATTTAGAGTGGTTTAAAAAAAATCAATAATTAATTTACATCTTATGATATTAATGTCATAATTTAACTATGTAATATATGGTCAAATTATAAATATTTTATTAGTAGTTCACACAAACCCATCTCTCATGACAATGAAAGATCCATTTAACACTCAATGCATCTAGATGATGTCATAAGAGTGAAGTTCTAAAACTTCCTAGGTTACCCTTCCCAATGTTAATCTAACTTAAGTGCACTTAACCATGGAATTTCCCCTAAGATCAAGCCCACTTGACTTGCTATCCAATTTGCAGTGTCTAATGAACCATTCATCATAGTACCCCATTAACTTATAAATTCATATCCTGTCTATCACGCATGGTTCCAATTGCAAATTTTTGAATAATAAATTCTTCAGATTGTAACAAAAATCAATTTGTGTATTGTCATCTAAATAAATTAACTATTAGAACATTGATGATTGGAAGCATCTTCCTAAGGACTGTGTCCAAAAATTGAAGTCGCTGATTTAAGAGGATATTGAAGGTCATTAATTGGATTTATTGCTTCCATGTCGTAGGTTCTTGGTGTTCCTCGACTCTAATTTGTTGGCCACACCTAATAGGCCCCTTTTGACTTTGTGTCCGTTATGACTATATTCATCTGTTCTTGGATTGAATAATTTTTTACCCATTTTTCAAATAAAAATAATAATAACTATTAATTTATTTAATGCTTACAAAATTTATTAGACATCCAACAAAATAAGATGATAAATCAATTATTCATATACATATTTAGAAGAATAAAATAATAAAACATTCTAGTTTGAAATAAAAACAAACACAATAAAATCTAGAAATTAATCTTCTTGCCTTGTGGAGAACTCACACCTACCATATATAGTTGGTGGGTACAATAGATTTTCTTTCACAAAAATATATCAACACATTGAATATGATTGAGACAATATTATATTCTAGGACCAATAAAAGTAATAAACTGGTTTATTTAATTAAATAAAAAATTAACTATTCTATAAGATATAGATACTAGAAAATCATAACTTAACCTATACGTTAGAGATCTATTAATTTTTAATTATTTAAAGTAACATACCTTTCATATCAATGACTAAAATTAAAATTATATAACTCTTGCATATACTTTCTAAATTATTAAAAAACATTTTATTAATTTAATCTAAAATCAAAATAATATTATATAAAAAGCTAAAGTCTCGGTGCAAGAGAACCTTAGCCATAAAAGATTTTATACTAGTTGAAAATTTATAGAAAAAAAAAATGGTAACACAAACGCCAAAACCTTGAAAATCTGGAAGAAGCTTCCATAGCTCCAGATGTTAAACCTCATGTCTGAAAAGTTTTGGTTGCTCATAAGAATATCAAGACATATTTTTATCCTTATCCTATTTATGACGCAGTCAATTACTTATCTGATGTTGGATACAAACGAAGCTAATGAGAACAGAGAAAAATTAATGTAAGTCAGTCAAAGTCATATCTGATGGTCCAGTCACTGTTTTGGTCCATATCGAAATTTGTTACTACTGATGGTACAACATAAAATTTTCTTATCCTGTTAAGGTCTCTGATGTTACAGAGCAGCTGATCAGACAAAAACACAATGGTAACAATTAGAACAGACCAACTGATAGAATGCAAAAAGGCCCCATGGATCCCTACAGAGATATCATAAGAATGCTCTCCATTATGCACAGCTTCAACAAGTTACCTTCTCTTGGTGAACTACTTCAGTTTTATTACGGAATCAGAATGCATTGCTTTAGATACATCTTCTGTACAAAATGAAAGCAAATATGGGAAGGTAAAAAAGCACCAGTAAGATTCCTCTACTGATTTCAACAAGTGCAACCGTGACACAGGGAAGCTCTTCATAGGTCTCAGTGCTGGAGACTGGAAGGGATTTGAGGAAACTAAGAATCTCCCAGGTGGAGTTAAAAGTTTAGTACAAAGGCTAGGACGTGGTGTCTTGGGTTGTGCACGTCCTGTTCACAATGATTCTCTTTGAATGATTCCACTCATGATGGAAACTGATGTTGTAAAGCATAGAACACCTCCCTTGCCCTTCAACATATTACTGATCTGTTGCAGTTTTCTGTACTGTTGATGTACTTGGGAGCGGATCTGTGGGTGGAGTTCAAAATTTTCAGAGGATTAACTTTTTGAGTCATGACCACGCTCCCCCTTCTCCATAGCAAATAATGCAAAAATGATCTTTTCGAATTCAAATAAAACACGAGATTCATCCACGGCATTTATTGGGGAATAAGAACATTTCAAAGTTGCTTATAAACTACAAACCATTACTTCAAGAAGCTCCTTCATTTACTTTATCCAAAGCCTTTTCTATCTACCTGCAATAATCAAGACAAGAAAGATTCAACCAAGATACAATCTTCTTGAGAGAGATCAGAAGAGAAATAAAATTCAAATACATTGACTGCATTATATAGCAATAGAAAACACTCATTCTAACATGCAGAATCATTGAACTGGACTAAGCAGAGAAACGATATTATTAAATTGCATGTTCTGACAAAACATTAAATGTTTTCAGATAGTTTAATGCCTATGACTGGTGATGCAAACTTCTCGAGCCACGAAAGGCAAATGGTTTTAGCAGTATAACTTTGCAATGATTTAGGATTATTTTATATGAAACAGTGTATAGCATATGCGAGAGTCTTGTTGGAGAAACATTATATTTTTCAGTTCTCTCGCAACAATGACCAAATAGAAAGACTTTTTTTAAGAAATATATAAACAAACCTTAAGCAAGTTTACAAAGCTAAACTTGCTGAAAATTGTAACCTTGCTAAAAATTGCTAAACATTCGATTTCATATCACTTCAATGGAAACACAAGCAATTCAACCAGCCATTTAAGGAGGAAAGCATTTGTCTACAATGAAAATGGAGAGTTCAAAATTTCTTGGTAATTTGTTGTTTTTCAGGCATAGACAACGTAAACTAGTAAAAGAAACTGCACTGATTGCTTCAAACATAAAAAAGGAAAGCTGCATTAATATGAACATTCCCAATCCTAACAAAAATATGGCCTGTCCCCCGAAAAACAAAAATATTCGATTAAGAATCACATTGTTGTTTGCTTGCCAATCAAAACATTCAGCATACCTGCATGGCAGCACGACACAAAACATAAATCTTTGAATTGGCATAAATTCTGCACCTACTGTTTATTAACAAAGGAAAGGAACCGTTTCAAAAGCAAATGGATTGCCAAAAACAGGGTCCACCTCACTGTACAAATCTCCCTGTATAAAGTTCCGGGATAAAAATATAAAGACATAATTCACAAGCTCCACTAACATGCAGTAAGTGTATACATCATATCTTCTTCCCAGTACCATAAACTCCGCCTAATATCAATTCCGTAATTGGAGTTACAAAAAAATTTGACATTAAGTTTTCTGCTCAAAACAAAAGTTAAACAATGATCTGTCTTGTCAAGCCAAAATGCCATCCTGACATATCTTTTGTATAAAGTGCCAAAATGATGCAGCAGCCTGGGAAGTTGGGCTTGTTGGCAGAGGAATAGTGATTGATAAAACAACATGAAAAAACATAACCCAAGAAATGAATAATAGCTTCAACTGCTTACAACAAAGAATCCGTTCGTGCAGGCAACCTCCTGAAGAAATTGAGTGGAACAGAAGGAAGTTTGTATCGAAAACGAGGATGGCGCAATATGTAAAAGCCTGCAATCACAGCCATTACTCTGAAAGGTGTGACATAGAGAATAATGGCAGCAAACAAGCAAAAAGTAATAAATATGGTAGTAGCTCTAGGATCCCTCCAACTCAAGAGTGCCTGAAACCTTTCCCCCTGGGTCGCCAAGTCACCAACCACAGTCTGTATCCTACCTGCAACACTCCTCAGTCTATCATACCGCATCCTTACAACATCTGAACCCTTTGAAGTCGGAAATGTATCAAACTCCTCGTCAAGCTCATCAGGATGCACCGCCTCTGCATGCGAGAGGCGGGTGTCCATGTGGGGAGGATGCCGTGGCCTCCAGCGGTAATGCCATATTCCAATCAAGAACATATAAAGGAAAACAGTGGGCAGAATGAGCTCAGGGTACCATACCAGAATCAGGAACAGGATGTGGACTAGCACCGTTGTCACAGGGTTTTTCCAATAGCAAATCTCCCCAAACCACCTAGTCACGGCTATGAACCCTGACAGCACACCCATGATCCTGAAAAAGTTGGCCTTGCTGCGCCTCATGCTCCACATGTGAGAATCCACATCAATCATGTACTCTACGACCTCCTTGCGAAGCGGAGGTTCGGCTCTGCTCAGCCTCATCGCGACAATGTTCATCGCCTGGTACCGCAGGCTTTCTAGCTGGCCCACACTCAATGGATACATGTAATGCATCCTGGGCAGCAGCGGCATGGTGTAGATAGCCATCATGTTGACAAGGGAAGAACACGTGAACCTCACGGCCATTTGAAGTTCTCCCATCTTTTTCACCCCGGAGGAATGCAGAACCAGCAAGGGGTACTGATGAGTGTAAATTTTATCGGTCTCTAGGGTCGAGAGCCTAATTCTCACCTTCCCAATCCTGAGATCCTTGCCCGAAGGTCCGCCCCCGCCGCCTTTGTCTCCATTCACGCCACCATGACCATGCAAGTGACAATTGTCGAAAACGCCAACTGTAATCACAGTACAAGGGTCATAGACCTCCCAAGTATATTGCTCATTCCACCTGGGACTAAATGAATCAATAATTGTCCTCGTCCTGATCCACTTCGACCCATACTTGGCCACACAGTATGCATCTGTAGTCCCCCTTCCGTCCTTTGTCTTCATGGGCAGCAGATTATGGGCACTCAAGATCCCCACCTCCAAAATCCCAATGGGGGGTTTCCACAACTGCTTCGCAGTGGGCCGCAGATCGCTACTATAATGCGTACTCTCGTCCAATACATGGTAACCCCCGTCCAAGCAAATCCTCAGATGAATCCTGCTGGCAAACTTAATCTCCTTCTTCTTGGGCTCCGTGTCAACCAGGCTAGGCTTTTCAAGATTATACCATTTCGAATTCACAGTCTTATAGTCAAGCCGCTTGGGAACAGTCCCCAGGGGAATAATACACTTACCCATAACCTCATCCTTGTTAGGTGCAGACCGATCCTCCACGCTGAGCACGAGATGCTCCTCAAACGGTTCGGCCGCCACAAAAACGAGATCCTCGTTCCACAAGGGACTGGTAGTCCTAGTGGCCGAAGGCCGCGTCTTGAGCATCTGGTTCCCTAGCTGCACCTTACACGTCACCTCCGGGTAGCGGCCCTTATCAGAGGGTTGGAGATCCTGCGCCTCTATGACATTAACCCTAACGTACCAGAGCTTAGGGCTGAGATAAACCTTGGATCGGATGCTAGTCACGCCCTCAGAATGGACCGTTGCGGCGTCCGAGTGCCACGCCTCCGGAAAGGCCTCGTCCGCTTGAGTTCCCATCCAGACGGCGAGCATTATCTCACCCTTCACCTTCTCCCCCTTTCGGTCCTCCAGCCTGTACCACTGCGGCGCTAGGGGGCTGTCCGGCGGCACCCGAGTGGGCACCTCGTTCAGGTCGAAGACAACGTGCCCCACGAAGTCGTCCTTCACAAGGTCCTTATCTTTCACAGTGACCTCCAGGAAGGTACTCTGGATGCGCTCCTTGGAGAAGGCAAACACCTGCTTCCATTCCGGGTTCATCTTCTTCTCGAAATGCTTGGTGGTGCCCTTGTAGTTGCCCAGCTTCACTTCTACGTAAGGATCCAGGCTGCCCGTTATGTCCTTGGCCGGGAGGTCCTTAGCCTTCTCCACCCGCACATACAGATACTTCATCTGCTCCACCAGGTCATAGGTCGAGGTGCTGCGCTCGCCACCGCCCCACCCACTGCTTCTCACCCGCCCGTCTCCCAGGTGGGGGGACGTTTCCTTCAGAGTATAGTCCTCTGGCATAGGCGGTCTCTGCATCTTGCTAAGCCGGGATCAGATCTTCCTCTTCCTCCTCCTCTTCCTCTTCCTCTTCCTTTTCCTCCTTCTCCTCCTCTCTCTTTTCTTCCACTCTTGCTTGCCTGCCTCTGCCTTGGCCTTGGCCTTGGCTTCAGATTTCAGTCTTCTGAGTTTTGCCGACCTTTTCCTTTTGCAGTGGGCTCTTGTTGATGGCCTTGCTTCTTTATCAGTGATGGGGTTCACCGTACGCCAGCATCAGCGCCTTTTAGACGCTGGAAATATATGCGTATAAGCTGATACATACATGATCCGTCATACATGCTCCATGGTCCGCCATGGGCACATACACATAATAATAATGTGTGCCTCGTCGAATCGTCCTCAAACCCATTTTCAAAGGCTATTTGAGGTTATGGGCGTGGCTGGGACGCGTGCGGAGCGGGACGTATATACAGTGTATATGTGTACGAAGTATCCCCTCGTAGGACGTGTGTGTATATATGTCAAGAACGGGAGACAGATTTCTGCAACGTGCTTTTTTTGGACAAACCATAAAGAAACTGATTTTTTTCTTGGAAGATAAATATCTTGATTTGGTTTTATTTAGCGTGTACGAAGTATTAAAAATTTTTTGATGTAGAATTAAATTATATAGATACCTATCTTAAATACATATTTTTATTTTTTTATATATGTATCAATATATTTTATTTTTATTTATATATATTTTGTTTGTTGTCCAAAAGTACCTCTTTTACATTTGTTATTGGAATGGGTTTTATTTAGGAAATAGCAATTCCTGAACCAAAAAACCACCTATGTATGGGCCGCACTGTATCTTAAATATATGTTTTCTCAATTATTTTTAATACATATATATATTAATATATTTTATTTTTTTTATATATTTTGTTTTGTTATTAGTACTTGTCTTTACATTATTATTGGAATGAGTTTTATTTAGGAGAAAGCTAACTCCTAGACAAAAAAACACCTATGTATGTAATATGATATTGTACCCCCCCATACCCCATCCCACGCGATGGACAAAAGGCACTGACAGAAAGACTTGATAGATGGTTAGCCATGTGCAGTCAAGTGTCCACACCAGAAAACGATGCACGGCCTGGCGAGAAAGTCAAAAAGGTAGACAAAACACACCTAAACGTCTCCCCATTCCCACATTTTCATTTTGTCGTTTGCTAGGGAGGGGCGCACGGGCGAGGAAATGGAGTTGCAAGCAACAACAAAATGGAGTTGCAGGCGGCCAAACTAGTAAAAACCTATCCATTTTTTTGTACATAGGTGTGTTTTGTCTAATTTTTGTCGCATCCGAAGAGCTAAACATCGCCATTTGCCACATTATATTTTGTAGTTTGTTGGGGAGCGCAAGCAACGGGATGGAGGTCGAACAAGAGCAACGTATTCGACAGGCGTAGCGCCAACAGGTATGTATCTGCCATTGTATATACCATTTTGCCATTATGTAGGGACTATGAAGCACAACTATTAAATGGGTTTCTGTGAAGCAATGAACTATGAAGCATAGTTGTTAAATGGGTTTTTTGTGAAATAAAAATAAAATGTTTTGTTTGCATGTAGGGCTTTTAGCATAGCTATTTATGATTTTTTTTTCGAGGGTTTTGAAATTTGACTGTGAGGAATTGAATGGCTATTGGTTGGGAAGATGGGTTTTCATTCATTGGGAAAATAAAGGGGTTTTCATGTTGTTCTGTATGTGTTGAGGTGAGGGGAAAACAATGCGCGACTCGGCAAGAAAGTCAAAAAGGCAGACAAAATGCACCTAAACGTCACCCCATTTCCACATTTTCATTTTGTTGTTTGCTGGGGAGGGATGCGCGGGTGAAGAAATGGAGTTGTAAGCGGCGACGAAATGGAGTTGCAAGCAGCCGAACCAGTAAAAACCCATCCATTTTTTTGTACATAGGTGTGTTTTGTATAATTTTTGCCACGTTTGAAGAGCTAAACATCGCCATTTGCCACATTACATTTTGCAATTTAAATTTTTCCTTTAGTTGTTCATTGTGAAGATGGGTTTTCATTGACAGGAAGTTTAGTGGAATTAAAAATGTGGGTTTTTGTGTTGTGAAGATGGGTTTTCAAAAAACATTATGAGCCGATGGGTTTTCAAAATCAAATTTTGGAATGGACAAAAAGCCCAAAACTGTACACACAAACAAAATCATTTATTTTCCCATTGGCATTCTCATTTTGAACAACTCTTTGCTACAGTCAAAATGGCATTTAACTTTCTTCATCTGATTGGAACAAATAAAATGTTTGCCTTATTTTTGCAGTGTTGGAAAACACACTATCTCTTTTCAGTTTAAATGTAAAGGGTTGTGTCACAGTGGGTTGGTTGCTTGTTAACATGTACGGTTTTGCAACATGGAATGTTACAAAACAATATGAATTTCATCAAAATCGCCCCTTCCATTGTTGTGTTTAAATTTCGGATGATTGAAAAAAAAAAGTGCACAAAATAGTTGTATTTTGGAAAACATAATGTGGGTTTTTTCAGTTATTTGAATCTCCTTGTTTAAATGTAAGGGGTTGTCTCATAGTGGGTTGCTTGCTTCTTAACACGTACTCTTTTGCAACATGGAATGTTACAAAATAGTATGAATGTCTTCAAAATCACACCTTCCATTGTTGTGTTTAAATAAAATGCTCACATTATTTGTACTGTTAGAAAACAAGGTCTCCTCTCAATCGTTCCCTGAAATACTGGTATATCATATTAATCGGCCTCTAATAATGGTATAGTATACCATTAGGGGAGAAGCTAAAGTGTAGAAAAAATGAACCTATGTATGTAACCGTATGTTGTTATGTATGTTTTCATGTGTTTTTGTATGTACATAGGTGTGTTTTTTCTAGGAGTTGGTCGGATCCTTGTTGTGTTTAAATAAAATGTTTGCATTATTTACAGTGTTGGAAAACACACTATCTCCTCTCAGATGTTCCCTTAAATACTGGTATATTATATGAATCGACCTCTAATACTAGTATAGTATACCGTTAGGGGAGAAGCTAAAGTGTAGACAAAATGAACCTATGTATCTAACGTTATATCATAACCCCCATTCCCCATGCCATGCAGTGGACAAAATGCACCAATGTAAAGACTTGATGGACAGTTAGTCGTGTGCCATCACGTGTCCATTGCCAGAAAAGGAGGCACGGGTAGCGGGAAAGTCAAAAAGGAATAGACAAAATGCCCTAAACGTCGCCATTTTCCACATTTCATTTTGCAGTTTGTTGGGAACAAGCGCAGGGGCAATAGATAATAGACAAAATGCACGTAAATGTCCCTCAAATATTGGGGTCTAAATTTTGAAACATTAGGTGGGTTGCAGGTTTTGTAAAACATAGCCTTTTGCATCCTACACTTTTACAAAACAATATGAATGTATTGAAAAGCTTTATGTTTTTATACCATAGGAGTGTGGTGATAGGCATCATTTTGTAAACACCCGATAAGGTATTTGGCTTCAGTGTGTAGAGGGTTTTACAACATTTTGTGGGTTGGAGGTTTCATAAATCATGTTTTCACCTCACCTCCCACTGTGTTTTCCATCCTGCAATCATACTGTGCATGTATGTTTGGATCATATTAAGAAATTGAAACACAATTTTTACTCTACGTAAGACTTGTTATAAGGTGACTTTCATTACATATGTACTATCTAAATTAAACTCATACCATTTTGTAAAATTTTAGGTTTCAAAACACTAGTTTTCTCCTCCAACTCCTACACATGCACTCCAACCTTCAGCTTTCAATGTGCATACATGAAACACAGAGTGTTTTCCCCCATTTCTCCAAACTAAAAATGCACACGTCAGTCCACCTCCAATTCTCATGCCCAAAAAAAGCTCTAAAAATGACAACTCATGCTCACATTATTTGTACTATCTAAATTGCATTCATACTATTTTGTAAAATTCTAGGTTGCAAAACACTAGTTTTTCAAAATCTACAGCCTACATAATGTTTTAAAATCCTTTACAAGTAACAACCCAATTGGTTACTCACCCCTCACCTTAATTTAGTATGATTTTTGATTGCCTTGAGAACCTTTTGTGAATTAGATAGTAAGAATGTAATGAGATTGGAAAACACTGAGTTGTAAGAAATCTGCAACCCACACAATGTTGTAAAACTCTCTAGATGTAATAGCCCAATTGGTAAGTCAGGAAAACTGAGCTGACACACCAATGTACATAAAGTCGGTTAGAAACCCCTCACCTCGACTCGGTTGGTTATCTCCCTCGCTTGCAATGCCCCCTTGCGCTCCAATGTTTTGCTTTCAACTTGCAGAATGAGAAAACCTAGAACACAAAGTGTTTTCCAAGAACAGTACTTGTTACAATGCAAAGCACATGTCTTAATCATATTAGCACCCTTCGCTCCTGCAGTGAATGGATAGCTTCTCGTACAAGGAAAAAAATGTTGGCGTAATTCGATGCGATGAGACACCTCCTCGCTTTCCTCAATGTGGCATTTCCTCCCATCTGTCAGTTTCATCACTTTTATCATCCTTCTTGGCGGGCCCTACACTATGTCATCTCATCATGTTATGTATGTTTCTATGTATGTTGTTATGTATGCCTTTATGCATTTTTTGTATGTACATACATGTGTTTTGTCAGGAGATTAGTTGTGTCTATAAAGGGTTTTACAACATTGTGTGGGTTGGAGACTTCATAAATCATGCGTACCTCCCGCGATGTTTTCTGACACAATCATTCAAAGTTTTAATGGTTGTCGGAAACCAATGGATGTTTATAAAACAGTGCCTTTCATTGCATTCCTACTACCTAAGTAACAAAATCTTTTCAAGACATTCCTCCTCGTGCTCTCCACCACGTAACTTTGAATGTACAAATTGAAATAAATGGAAAACCACATTGTGTTTTCTAACTTGCAAATTATATTATGCATTTATTTTAAATCATGTGAGGAAATTGAATTGCAATTTTTTGTGTAAGTAAGAGTTGCTATAAATTGTGAAGGTGAATGAACTTCAGTACATTCTTAATTTTTACAAACTTTAAGGTTTTCATTAGACACATGCTTTCTATATATAATTGCATGTTGGAAAACAGTGTGTTATGAAACCTGCAACCCAAATACTGTTCTTATCTTTGAGAGTGTCTTTCTAATTAGAGAATGCAGATGTTTTGTTTTTAATAAGTTCTTTAAATTTTTTTTCTACCTTTTCACATAGGACTCTCATGTCTCCATTCAACTAATTCTCTTTTATGCACTGACATCTCGTTTTTCCTTGTTTTCATGTTACGTATGTTTCTATGTATTTTTTTGTGTATGTTTTTATGTGTTTTTGTATTTACATAGGTGTGTTTTGTTGGCAGATTAGCTGCTATTTTTTGGTCAATCAAGGTGATCACCAAGGTTTTTGTTGACTTGTTAACCTTTATTCTTGCAATAATATGCAATTTTTTAGTCATCTGTACAAGTAATGGTTCACTTTACAATATCATAAAACATTGGTTATGATACCGATACATCATTTAGGTGTTCCTTGAGAGACACAAGATATAAACATAAGTATGGTAGTGGTACGTGCTATCCTTCTTGTCTATCTTCTATGCCCTTATTTATTATTGCAAGTTATGGCCTCTTTCATATGTCAGTAGAGATGAGTTTTTTATATATCTGAATGAATGTTCAGTGCTTCATAGTTCCTACAAAATGGCAAAATGACAGATATAATTGCTGATATATATTACTAGTGTTAGCGATAGGTTAAATTGGAAATTAAATTCCCATTCTACAGTTTAATATGTTTGTTTATTGTCTGTACAAGCTGGCATTTTGTAGTCACCATAATATATAATCCTATATTGGTGAAATTTGGAATAAAAAGAATTCTTTGTAGCACCAAATGTCTTTAATTTGCCAATTTAATCTATCGCTAACACTTGTCTTCCTTCTAGGTGGTTGATATATTTGCGAAAACAAAATTGAATAAAACAAGGGTAGGTGGATTGAGAAGGATGCTTTAGGAGACGCTAAGCTTCTACACTAAATATAGGTTATTCTAGTTGTCATAGCTTGAATTGCAAGTGTAATGGTCAGTTAAATTTCCAAAATTTATTTTGTATTTAGAAGTTATGATTTATTTATAGATGAGATGCTTACTATGACGAATGTGAACAATTTCCAGTTTAATTTTTTTAAAAAGTAAATGTTACATTATTGTGTGCCTATTATATCCCAAAATTTCACATGAAAGTTTCATCCTTGAAGTGTGAGTGTTACATGGGAAATGCTCAAAATAGTAGTGAACAATGATACACTACATCCTTTTGAGTATCCCTTTACACAAAAACACATAAAGAGCTTTGCATTTCAAATGAAACACTGCATAGGAAAACCCTTTATTTCTCATCGATGAAAGCCATTTTCTTACTAAGCATGAGATATAGAAATGGCAGTTATATACCTACTAGCTAGCCTCCACATGCCTATTAAATGCATTTAGGTATTGTATACTTTTGGCTCTTGTTAGGCATCAATGAAAACCCATCTTCCCAGCCAATGAGTCGTTGAATTCTTCCGCGGTGAAGTTGCAGAAAACCCTTAAAATAAAAAACTTAAATGGCTATGCATTTGGAAAGGAAAACCCTGCATGCAAACAAAACATTTTATTTTGCCATCAATGAAAACCCTTTTTCTTTAACCAATAGTCATTCAATGCTTTTCAAAAAACCCATTTAAGTGTTGTTCAATGCTTCACAGAAACCCATTTAACAGTCGTGCTTCACAATTCCTCTGAGAATGGAAAATAGCTACATACATTGGCTAGTCATTGCACAATGAGATGTGTTTCTCTCATTTAACCTCCATTTAAATTAAGCACTGCTCCCCAACAAGCTGCCAAAATGAAATATCACAAATGGTGACTTTTAGCTCTCCATACGTGGCAAAAATGTAGACAAAACAAACCTATGTACATAAAAAAATGAAATTTTTTTACTCCAGTTTGACCACCTACAACTCCATTATGTTGCTTGCGCATCCCTCCCCACCCAACAAACTGCAAAATGAAAATGTAGAAAATGGCAATGTTTAGGTCTGTTTTGTTTATCTTTTTGACTTTCCCACCAGGGTCGTGCATCCTTTTCCAGCTACGGACACGTGATGACACATGGCTAACCATCTGTCAAGTCTTTTTG
>VDFB02075065.1:0-23810 GCA_007258455.2 Sequoia sempervirens
TTTGGCCCTCTCCAAATTTGGCGAGCGCCAACTTTGGCTTTTCCAAAAGTTGTAAAAAAGTAGTTGACCCATGATTCAGGCCCACAATTCTATGCATTTGTCTGGTTCTGCACTTTTTCTGACTGAGAAATGCCTTTTTTATGTAGTTAACTTCTTGTTGTACCAAATTAGGCTTGATCCATCACCTTTTCAAAACCAATTTGCATGCTAGACAACGTAGAAGGAGACAATTTGAGGTTTCTACATCATTTTTCATTATCACAGGTATTAAATTCATTTTCGTACAATTTAAATGTTGACATCAAGTATTTTTGTTTACTTTTGAAAATATAAACCATTCCTTGCATGATTTTATTAATCATAATTTTTATACATAGAATTCAACATTGAATTAGATGGAAGTTGCATAAAGAAGTTCAATTTTTAGGAGTTTGAAGAAAAAAATGAAAAACATGACATAATTTAGATGAATTCATGTAAATTTATATAGAGGATATCAAATTAACAAAAACTTGCTTATGAATTCCATTTGCATTGCTTATAGTAGTGAATTTCCATCATGACTAGTGGATTTCACAATTTTTCATTTTAGGTAGATGTTTATATTGAGTGTTATTGTTTTGTTTTGACAGTATAGACCAAATTATTTTGACGATTTAATTAATATTCATTGTTATACATAGAATTCAACATCGAATTAGATGGAAGTTGCATATAAAATTTTAATTTGTAGGAGTTTGAAGATAAAAATTGAAAAAAATGACATACTATCTATGAATTAATTTAAAATTATATAGAGAGTTTGAAAAAATGCCTCAAGGAAATGCATCTAGGCAATGTGGTCTAATGGAATGCAATGAAAATAAAATGCTATTGGAAGTTGCTCCTACTTATTAGATATGCAATGTGAAGTAATTGCATAATATTTGCACACATAGGTTGATTTTCAAATGTACATTAGATTGTAATTGAAATTATGTCATCTATAAACATTTATCCATCACCATAGGTTGACTTTCAAATGTACATTAGATTGTAATTTATCAAAATCCATCACCATGAGACCACATTTCACCTTCTTCTCACCCATTGTCCATTTCACCTTTATGTTGAAAACCCTAGGTTGCTCATAGGTTGCTTAGTTGACCTTAATAACACGCTAGAGGGTTTGTATCTCTTGCATCCATGCTAATATTTTGACCTATAAGAGCTCTTAATTTTGATCCCAAACAAAATTAAGTATCTCAAGGCCATTGACCTTTTGATTTCAACAATTATCTAATATTGTTTGAAGTGAACCAAAGCTTCATCAATGATCTATCTCTTATCCTTTGTATGATAATCACAACCCCCTATTCACTGGTTCCTTGTGCCCCCTTCTAAAAGATTGTCATACATATTTTGTGAACTTGGTTTGCAATGACCCATGCACAACTAGACTCTACCTAAATTCTTCATAGGATAACCATTAGCATTTTGGCCTCTTGCACTCACTAAATGCAATGGTACATACTAGCACTAAAAACTTTTCATGCATTACCATATAAGAAAATGAGACTCTTCTTTCACTGGTGTTTTAACATACTAAAAAAAAATGCAAATACATGAAGGTTAAGATTTAAATTAAAAGAATGACAATACCACTTATGTTTTCATAAAAATGCTCTTTGTTCTTTGTTCTTTATATAAATGATAAGAGGAAGGATTTAAATGTTGTCTAAAAAATGCTCTTTGTTCTTTTCAATAAGAGGAAGGATTTAAATTAAAAGAATGATAAATAATATGAAAACCTACTTTTAAAACACTTAAATCCTTTGAAAAGAGACGTGGATAATACTCAAGTCCTCTTCCAAGCTATCTACTATCTTCTCTAAGCATAAAAAATCACTATGCAAACTTCAAGTTCACTCTCAAACCTCCAAGAACGCTCTCAAAGCTCAAAACCTATAAGTTCTTCTCTCATTTACTTCGCAGCTCTAAAATCTCTCAAAAAAATCTATACAATAATGCAAAATTAAAGTTCCCACCCCTTCCTTAATATACTTCTATGATTAAAAATAGATTCTACTTAGGTTTACAACTTTGTGCAAATTAATAGATCTTATGTGTCCATTCCCATCCTAGCAAGAGAAAAGTGAACAATAGCAACTTGAGGATATTTGCAAGTTTTAACTCAAATGAAAATATAATTCTAAGACAATATCTCTCAGCCAAAAATATTAATTATAAGCCTCTTGAATGTTGAGAAACTTTTCCAAATCTAATAGATGCACCTATACATAAATGTGAAGGGCACATAGGTTGAAAGGCTTTTCCAACAATTACATTAATGCCCCCTTATCTTTTAAATGCAAATATGTCAGCCTAGATTATCTTACACAAGTATGTACTAATCCATGAGTCAAATTTTATATAAATATGAAGAAAGTACCATTTATGCTGTCATAAAAATGCTCTAGGAACTCAAATCTGACCATTCATATTTTAATTCAATTTCAAATATTCAAACCTATGCACATATATGAATAAAACTCATTCCATAACACTTGGAAAACAAATTTAGACATCCCCTTCATCCAAAGGTGTTAATATTTTAATTTGTATTTTTAATGACAATTCACTATAAAAAAAATTGTATTTTTAATGTTTTAATTTGTATTTTTAATTTGTGTTTTAATTTTTTTTAATATAAGACTGGCACTAAAAAATTGTTTCATTGCAATTGAATTTTTTTCATGTAGATAGATCAATATCTAGTTAGTAGTTATGCAACATTCAAAGTAATGCTTTGAGTCTAAAAGATATGCAATGCAATGTAATAAGTGATATGTTCATATGTTTCATAAAATGCTTTGTGTGTATCATAAAATGTAATGTAATCAACAATATGAATATGTTTCATAAAATGCATGTTACTTACTTTTGTTCTTTGTGTGTTTGTGAACATGTAGCATTCAATGTCATGCCGAGGAAATGAGCAAAGCCTCTAATACGAGATGAATGTGAAACTAAAAATGCAAGGATAAGAGAATCAAATAGGAAAGTTCGTGAAGAAATGAAATTGCAGCCCATAGAGGAAGAAATTCCCGTGCAATCTCATAGAGATGTCAAATTGGCAATACAAAGGGAACGAATGAACAAACTTTGTGGAAGGACAAAAATGGATCCCGAAGTTGGGGGAACATCATCAACAATAGGTGAAGTTCAATGCACACCATCTACAATATATCATGCTCAAAGTAAAACCACAATCACATCTCCAATTGAAGACACACCATAAACAACATGTGATTTTCCAAGTACATCAAAAAACGCATCTCTAGTTGAAGACACACCATAAACAACATGTGGTTTTGAAAGTACATCAACAAACACATCTCTATTGGAAGGCACTCCACATACCACATCTCAAGTTGGAGGTACAACATTGTTTACATGTCAATCTCAAGGTATGTCATTGATTTCACCTCCGATTGAAGGTACAAAATCTATCCCCAATGTTGTTGACATTCGTAATGTTGACACAACTTTACCTTTGAGAACTCCTCCTAGAGTTTTGCATAGAAAACCTAAATATTTGATTGATATTGATTCCAATGTTTTGAAAATAATGACTAATAAGATTCCAAAACGTACATGTCAAAGATATGCAAAGAGGATATGTAGTTTAATTTTTGAGAAGCTAAGTGAGGCTGGAAGATGTCAACTATTTGTTGAAATGATGAGGCAACTCAATTTTAGGCCCACCATGAAGACTCTTGGGCTAAGAACATTGGATGAATCAAGTGAAAAATCTATTGTAAAGAATCTGATGAGTGCATACAAGAGTGTGGGTTCTACCTCACGCACAAAAGATAGTTGTGTCACATGACGTGTGATGACAACAACATTGTTAAGTAGTCAAACAAGGAATAAGATGAACCTTACAAAGACAAGTAAATCTTTGAAAATAAGTAGATCATCTCTAATGAGAGCCAAAAGAAGGCGTGAAAGAGTGTAGGATCCAAATAGCAATGAGTTATGGGAATACTTGGGTAGAGTACCACAAAAAGATAAAGAAATTGCTCAAGCCTTGAGATATTTAATACAAGATTTTTGGAAGGATAACACAAGGATCTCTCCCAATCAAAGAGATGTTGTAAGAAGGATAATTGGTAGTCAAATCCGTGAACCACATCCAAAGCATTTTTTGGATACCACTCAAACCCATTTTTTTGTTGATTTTATAGAGAAGTTTTCTCAAGTTAAAATATGTCAAAGGTATTTTGAAATGCTAAATCATTTTTATGTCAAAATAAATCACACACGCACTACTTGTTGTTGTAGAGTACATATTGAGTTTTCTAACCATTATGATGTTTATCAACGTATATGTGTAGATATGCATACTAACAATGTTTTGCAGGAATGTAACATAAGGCCTCCACTTAAATCTTCAATGGATTTCTTATCTAAAATTTTATGTGAAAGAGTGGATGGTCAATTTTTTTACAAGAAGTCATATTCGGATGGCACATGTGATCATTGTGGTGGCATGCAACATTTTTCAATTTTCCAACACATGGCTAGTACATCTACAATTGGAAACAAAAATGTGGAATTTGACAAATACAAGACAGTGGCCTACAGTCTAAAAGATGGGAAAGAAGCAAAGAAGTGTGAGTTGGTCAGTGATAAAATTCTAGTGTATCGGTTTATGCGCATTTTCCATGATCAGGTGGTCTATGAGTATGCAAGGCATAAACATAGAGCTCGATGGTTGGACTCATAAATAAAGTTATGTAAGGACGCGTTTCCACTTCATAGAATTGTTTTAGTTGTTGACTTCACAAAGAACTACACACTACAACCATAGAATGAGGTGCAACCACAATACTACAACTCCATGCAGGTTGCTATATTTGTGCATATAGCTAATGTTCATTCATGCAAATGATAGTATAGAGGATAACTAGAAGGTATTGAGGTAGTATCACTTTTACATCAGTGATGATCACACACATTCTATAGAGTTTGCACAAGGTTGATTTCAAATGTTCTATGTTGATTTGGCTAGTAGGGGCATATCATTCAATTAGCATATCATATGGTCAGATAACTGTATGTATCACAATTCAAGAACTCCAGAATGTTTTATTGGTTGTGCAGGATGCATAGAATCAATGGTGTTCAACATATGTGGAACTTCTCAAAGGTTGGGAATGGAAAGGGGGAGCATGATGGAGCAGGTGCATGTATCAAAAGAGACTTAGCACAAGAAGAGTTAAAGTACAAAGATAGTGTAAAGTTGATAGATGCAAAATCAATTGTCCAGTGCTGCAATCATGCAATGGGTCTAGGTAATGAAGGTTATCCTTTAGTTCATATAATTTTTTGGTTGGTAGATGATACTAACATTGCAAAACATGAGGATTATTGTACAATAACAAGATCACATGAGCTACACTCTTTTAGAATCTTTGATGTAGGTACATGGACTATTCATATGCAGAAGATGTCATGCTTTTTTTTTGCATGTACACTTCAAGCATGTAATGATTGCAACTCAAAAGAGTGGGTTGACGAATGGTATGCAATAAGTCTAACCCCACTTGACACGTATCAACTCCTAACGGCTATACAAATCACGAAGATGCAATCATCCATTGAATTTGATCATGTATCAGATCTACTAGAACCAGGAAATGTATCTTACTTTGTTGTTTTATTGTGATGTTCATTAAATACATCTAACTAGATGAACTTATCAATGCAAGGAATGTTTATGTAGTGATTGCAAATGAAAACAATGAAGAGGGAACAAATTACTACCTATTTCATTGTATCGAGGCCAAAAAGAAATTGGAGGCCCCAATTATAGATGGAGAAAACATAGAATATCCTATAGGTTCAGTGGTTGTTACTGGAACATGGATTAGAAGGTACCCAGTTAAGAATGTTCTAGTTTGGTTGTTTGAGGACTTCAACACACATCGAAAGATTCTTCACTACTCCAACCTTTTCATCGCAACCAACATTCATTTGATCAAATATAAGGGAAGACCTGTGAACAAGAACTTGTGGAATGCATGTGAGTCTGACCATGAGGCAATACTTGAAACAATAAAGAGTAGAGGCTCGACCCAAATGGTTCCTTGGATTGATTTGCAAGCATGCACATTAAATTTGTAAAGTCATTTTATTGATCATTGTTTTCTTTCAAGCGTAAGTTTGATTATAGAAGGGTTTGCATATTGCATTATTGTTAATGCAAAATGACATTATATGCTACTCTCTATTAACTACCTTTAAGTTGGTATTCTCTATTGGTGTTTGATGTCATATGCATTTAGGATTGTCATTGATGCATTTGAGACCGTCTTTTCATCCACTTATGTTTGCGCTCAATTATTAATTTGTCATTTTCCATTAAGGAAATAAAAGGGAACTTGTTGTAGTATTCCATGATATTGTCAAAATTTATCTAATCATGCTAAGTACATCCCATCATAGGAAAATTTATGATATTTCTTAATCATTAGTATTCTTATGGTATATGCAACAATGAAAATACTAAGATCTACATGGACACCTTGCTTATGCTTGTTTATTGCCAAAAAATATGTTGGAATAGGTCAAGCACAAACCATCAAACTTTAATGCATCTAGATCAAAGATTTTATTTTCCTTGTTTCATTAAGCATTTTAATTGATAACTATGCAAGGACTTGGGTTGTACTTGTGACAAATTATTAATTATATGTTTGCTTTAGTGAAGAGATATGGAAGACTAGTGAAGGAGAAAAAAGAGAAAGGCTTCATTAAAGATCATCAACTTAAGAAAAGAACATTCATTGTTGGTGCAAGTGTTCAATGGTATGAGAAACCTAGTATGTTAGAAAGTATAAGATTCATTTTCTAGTTTTGAATCTTCTCTTTCTTTTACATTTCCTAGATTTGTTGGATTCTTATATGCTACATGTTTTATGTTAATTATGTTTACATATTCATGACATTTATACCTAGGATCATCAAGAGATGAGAAAGTAGTGAAAGATGGGCCATATCACCATTGTAGGACCTTCAATCGATTTGCTTAGAGCATGCATGGAGGTGAATAGATATGGTCAGAAGGTGTAGGTCTGAAATTTTTCAATTACTGGTCTTTTAATGATTTTAATGTGACTTCATGTCTGAAATTGTGAGGCTTTTGTAGGTTTTTTGTGGACCAAATTGCAGTGAGAGTACATAAGCACACCGAGGCTACTGCCCATGTGTTTCCAAGGGAGAAGGGGATGTACATGTTTTCAAGCATTTGGAATGCACATAACTGGACCACTTGAGGTGGATTGGAGAAAACAAACTAGGAAACAACTCCTTTTGTTTCTTCTTGTACAAGATATTTCATGATCTGGGCTGCAAATGGGAGGATTAATTCCCTGCATGTATTGCTACAAAGATTGAGAAATGGGAGGATTTTCAAGATGTTTTTCCATCACTACTATAATATTTGTTATTGTATTAATGTATTTTTGAAATACAAAAATAATGAGAAATTATTACATTCAAATGTGCATATTCCTTAATATGCCTCAATTGATCTTTTTCTTCCTTTCCAATGAGGTCTATTTATCATATATGCAACTCTTGTTATTGTCCTTTTAAAATATATATAATATTGTGCATAATTTAGGTCAATTAAATTTTAGTCATGGTGTTACTTCCTTTTGGTATTATCATTTTTAATCATGTATTATCAATTTAGAAAATTGGAAACATGGATCCATCTATGGAAAGAAGAGTGATAATGACACTTGTTTATGAAAATAATTTATATTGACACTTATACATGAATTTTTTTTCATGAAATATCATGCATTTGTTGGAATCAAGGAACATTGAGGGGGGGGGCGAATCAGTGTTCTATAATTTTTAACTTTATTAATCTGATCTTTAAAGCACTTAAAGCATAAAACCAAAAGAAAGATGCAACAACAAAAAGCAAACAACCATAACACCATAACAAAAGGATTTTTATGTGGAAACTCTGTTAGGGGAAAAACCACGGTGTAAGGCCAATCCACAATATGAGTAACTTAGAAATATGTGTTTACAAAAGGAATGCACATGCATTTAGGCACACTGCCTAGAGCTCACTGCTCAAAAGCAGAAAGGATCACTGCCTTACAATCAATTTCAAAAGACAACTGGAGTGGTGAAATATGAAATAGCATCTAAAAATTCTTGAGAATAGTTTCGGTAAAGCACATTAGTTGCTTTCTTGACCTTTTATCTGATTCTGCTCTTTTGCTCTGTTTTGCTTCAATTCACATCACAAATCCTTTTATGCACTAGTGAAACTGTGCATAATATCTCTACAATCCTTCTGATATTCGCAACACACGTCAACACACTTCGTACATATATCCAAATGATATAAACAATCACTTATATATATCCGCTACTAAGGATTTAATCACTACATGTCGGCTTCAGCAAAATAAAAAAGTATTTACAAACTGTCAGCTCAATTCACAAATGATTTTCAATGCACACCAACCAAAGTCGACCACAACATAGTGAGGACCCAAATCAACATGTTCAAACACAAAAACACTTAAACAATTACTCGTCAAATATCCACAACACACTATATTCACCAAGTTGGCTTTCTTGCACTGATGAACAAAAAAAGCAATCAATTGGATCTTCTAACTTGCACATAGATCGATACGAGGCTCTAATATTCAAGGATAACATAGATCATATACTAAACAACCTTCCCTTAGATCCACAACTCAAAATGATATCAAAAATTTTGCATATGAATTAATGAAGACAATTCTGTCAAATGCTTTGTTCTAGTTTGAAAGTTAATTACAAAGCTTTGATCTAACTTCTAGTATGATCAAATGCTGATGTGTGGATTGAATCATTGAATAGGGTTTCCATCAATGACAACACCAGATGACTTGTGTTGTGTCTCTTGCCAACAATCTCCCCTTTTGGCATTGATGGCAATACTTAGTGAAAAATGACTAAGTGTTAGATTAGTAACAACATGAATACACTACCAACCTTCAAAACTTCCAAAAACACAACTCCCCCTGAGATGATTAAGGCATTTTTCACTATCCCATTCTCCCCCTTTGACATCAATAGAAAAGACATGAAATTCACATACAATTTTTTTATAAACAAACTATACAAACATGCCTCACTAACTTACATAGACTTGAATATATTTGCAAAAAATTTCTTCAACAAGTTCAAACTTGTGTCCCAACCCTTCTTGAGACTCTCCAAGATAGTCATGTGACCAAAAAATAGATAATATTGCATTTCTACAGACTCAAGGTTCACCGGATCACTAACCGCCAAAGCTTCTTGTGCTTCCTGCAATGCACTCAACATTGTTTCCATATTTGGACCAATTAGTCCTCTAAGCTCACATGCTCTTTCCACAATTATAACATTATCATGCTTCAAACTATTTATCTTGTTAGGTAGGGATATAACCTGACCTTCTTTCTTTCCAACAAAAATATTTAAAGAATCAAAGGCTTTAGAAATATCAGCTAATTGTTTCTCATGATCCTTAATCTTCTTCTCATTGTCCTCAGTAAATTTAGACAAAGATAAACACGAATTATAGATCTTTCCTCCTTTAGATAGTGTGCTTTGAATATTCTTCACATAGGTAGCTAATAATGATTTGTTATTAACAATCATGCACTTTACCCTATTGAACCTTTTATCATCAAATTCCTTTTGTACCTTATCCTCAACTGACTTCTCAAGGGACTCAAAATGAGTACTTACAGAATTAATAAACTTCTTCAACTCATCAAAGGGAGAACTAGATGGATCCTTAACATGAGAAGGCATGATTCTCTCCAAGATGATGGATGAAAAACTCAATAGCTCACTATCCTTAATGTGAGACTTCAAAAATTCTCCCCTAGCCTTCACCTGAGCAAATGATGCAACTTTTAATTTATGAACTGAAGATAAAGTAGCCAAATTAATAGGACCTTCACCCAATTCAAGGTCAAAATCTTCCTATTGCACTTCTAGAAATATCTTCACTTCTTCTGTAGTGTCTCTTTCTTCCACAAGAACTTCCTTTACTTCAACCTTCTTTTCTTCAATCACTATTTCCTTATCTACAAATTCTTGCTGGTCTTTAGGAATCTCAACTTCTTCAGCTGTCACACCTTTAGGAGCTTCAATCTCCATAGGAAATTTTGTATGATGCACATCAAGAGGAATCTAAGAGTCCTCAACTATATCTTCTTTTACCTCTTCAACCATTGGACCAGATGCAATATCTTCATCATGACCTACTTTAGAAACAACATTGATTCTGTTCTTTAACAAAACTTCCTTTAAAATTCTTTCAGTTTCTTTTGCTACCTCTTTAGTCTGACCAATCATAAGCTTGTTTACTCTTGTTTTTCTCTTGAAATACTTCTTAGCACCATTTAGAATTGTCTTCATTTCCTCAATAGACATCACCGAACATAGATTTGCAAGAATGCACTCTCTTATCTGCTCATCTTCAGTTCTTGCATTCACTCTCCTCATTTCCAAAATTTCATATAGTCCCTTAGGCAACTCAGACATGATCTCAACGAGAGTCAAATTGAAAGCATTCAAATACTTTATTCTTGCTTCTCCAAGTATTCTTTGACTAACACTATCAAAGGTATCATACCATTCACATAGTGGCTTAATATTACCATCCTTGATTATGCCTCTCTCAACTTCCCTTACAGACATACCTGGTTTGTCAGTTTTCATCTTCTTCTTTGGTTTCTCTTCTTCACCAGAGGGCTTGTCCTTAGAGACTGCTGTTTCCTTTGTGCCTTGATGCTTAATTTCTCTCACTTCTTCATCAGATTCTATTTTCTCATCTTCCTCAACTGCAACATAAACTCTTTTGCTTTTAATCCTTCTTCCTCTTTCCTTCTCTACTAGATGTCTTCACTTGAGCTTTCACAGGGCTTGATTTCACTGTAGAACCGAATAATGGTGCAAAGCTCCTTGTTGATCTAGATCGGGTAGAGGATGCTGTCAGACTAGAAAATTTAGTTCTAGTAGGCTCTTCTTCAACTTGTTCTATTTTTTCTATCTTCTCTCACAAATTCTGTAGATATACCCATGCTCTCTGGAAAGGTTTCAACTTTCTTCCTTACCTTCTTGACTATCATAGGTTTCTTCAATTGCTCATGTAATTGCATATCTTTTTCTTCATAGGTTCGAAACCTCTCTTCTTTCGAATCCTGAGGTTTACTCAACAAATGTTGTGCATATAGTTCCAAGATGTTCTCCTCAAGTTCATGGCCCATTGGCATAATCTAGACCATTCTAGGATCTACAGCTTCCATCAAGCATTGATCAATGTCAACCATAAAATAGATAGTTTCCTTGTACTTCTCCACATAGGACTTAGGAATTCTTTCTCTTTCTTGCATCTCACTCTGAAAACTCTTGAAATATCCCCAAATAATAGTTTTCCTTGTCTTACTATCAACAACTTTGTGCAAGATATCTCTAATTTTAACAACTACCAATTTATTGGCTTGCCACTATACTTTTCCAAATTCCAAAACTTTATTCATAAAGTAGAAGAATAAACACAATAGAAGATCACCATACTTAAAGGAATTTTTCTTATCCTTTTTGATCTTACCAAGATTCTCCATTAACTGGCTTCAGAGTAACTCACATAGATCATACTCTGCATTCTCCTTCACCATTTGATATGCTACATAAATAGTTGTACTAGATACAAAATTATCTTAGTTGGAATGATAGATTTTGTGACCAATGACCATAGATGCAAATATGACATCACTTCAATAATATCATCAATTTTCATAGCTCTTTTATCAAACACTGAAGTGGTTGCATCAATAACTGTCTGATTCTTTATGGACTTCAATATCAACAACCCACTAGAGGAATTTAAACCAGTAAAAACGCTTATGGATTCTTTTGCAATCTTAAAAGGTTGAATCAACCACATAAATTCAACATGAACTCAACTCAAAATATATCAGATCCACTCAATTTCTTCAAACACGGGAAATTTTACAATTTGTGTGAATTTCTTCTCCTCTAAGGTTTTGAATTCAGGTTTAACACATAAATCCTCTCCCACAAGATGATTGGAGTAAAAATTCAACAACTACAAGCTCCCTAACTCCTCAATATTTGCATGAATGTATGCCCTAATGTCTTCAATATGCAAGATGTCGTACATAACGAATGAAAATGCACCTAAGGGCTGTGTCTCAACATATTTGAAAGAATGCGACTTAAATTTTGGATGGGGTCTATCCTTGATATCAACTACCAACAAAGCAACCATTTTCAAAATTTCACAAGTTCACAAGTTTTCCTGATAAATTGCTTTTTGTTGGATTAGGGTTTGATCACTGAATCACCTTCACACTTGAATCTCACCACAATTCACTAACGTTCACTTTAGAGCTCTCAAAACTTCTTCTTTTCAAAGTGAAAAGTGACAAATGAAGAATACAAATGACCTTTTATCATTCACACACCTAAATTTTTGTTGCAATAAATGCTTTTTCCCCAACTCATCCAAATACCCTGTTTCCATACTCTATGAAAGATAACTCTTCTACGGAAAACTCTGCATAAATACTCTCTCCAACTGTTTAAACAACATCTATAGATCATCAATGCAATCATTGCACTCATCCATATCCCGGTACCAACTACCAACAAGGGGGTTAAAATATCTTCTTGAGAACTCCCCCTAGACCAGAGGCCATGAACTAATTTCTAGAGGAATTACCAACAACATATTTTAGTGTGGAATCATTTCCACCAATATGACTCTTCTTCACCCATATCTTCTTCATTTGCTTCCTGATCTCATCTGCAGTAACTTTTCCTTTTCCCTTTTCATCCTTCTGCATGTTTCTCCCTTGTTTTACTGGACCCTTTCTGCTTCTACAAAATCTAGCAATGTGACCGGATTTGTTGCAATTGTAGCACATCACATTTCTTTTTCCATACTAGTTATTCCATTGATTTTCTCTTGATCTGCACTGGTTATCAATATGGCCAAATCTATTTGCATGTATAACATTTGACATCTCTATGAAATTTGTTCACCATATTTCTGCATTCATTTGACTTATGACCATACTTATTGCAATTAAAGCACTGACCGAAGAATGATGGACCACTTGAGTTCATTCTACTTCTACATTGAGTAGCCATATGACCAAATTTATTGCAAAAAAAGCAATAACCAATGAACCTTTGAGCATTAGGTTGTCTTACCAGATATTTTCTAGCTTTGTTCATCTTATTTCCTTGACTAAATATCCTTTGTCCAGATCTGAAACTTTCTCCTTCTCCATATCCAAGACCTTGCTTGTCACCTTCAGACCTTTAACTTTTAATCAATTCATCAAGCTTGGATGAGCTAATCTTGAACTTCTCCTTGAATTCATTTACAGTAGCAAGTTCATCTCTAAGATGAACAATCTACTTTTCAAGCTCTTCTTTATTATTTCTGGATTGTTCAAATTCAAGCTCCAACTAATTGAATCCATCAGTAATTCGAATGCATTCTTCAAAATTTTCTTTCAAGGATGGAGCAATCTTCTCTTCATTATTTTTTTTGTCTTCAATCTCCTTGGTCATCCCCATCATAATAGATTCCATCTCATGCTTTAGGATTGCATTATCTTTGGAAAACTTTTCACATTCTTCTGTCTTTTACTTCATGGCTTGACTCAGTTGTTCATCTTCAATGCTTTTAATTTCTTTTTGCTTGATCTGATCATAGAGTTCCTTTCTCTTTTCCCTTGAATCATTGATTTTATCCTTCAATGATTGAATGAATTTCTCAACATTCATGTCATTTGATTGCAATAGGACTTCAGATTTTGAGTGATCAAGATCATCTAGAGACACCAAAAGTTGTTGTTGAAGACTGCTTGAATCCATTGAAACACTTTTCAAGATCTTCCCCAAGTTGTTAAACTTCTTGTGAGGAACTAGGCTCTGATACCAATTGTTGGAATCAAGGAACACTGAGAGGGGGGGTGAATCAGTGTTTTGCAATTTTTAACTTTATTAATCTGATCTTTAAAGCACTTAAAGCATATAACTAAAAGAAAGATGTAACAACATAAAACAAACAACCATAACACCATAACACAAGGATTTTTACATGGAAACCCTATTAGGGGAAAAGAACGGTGGAAGGCCAATCAAAAATATGAGTATACTTAGAAATGAGTGTTTACAAAAGGAATGCACATACATTCAGACACACTGCCTAGAGCTCACTTCTCAAAAATAGGAAGGATCTCTACCTTATAATCAATGTCAAAAGACAACTAGAGTGGTGAAATATGAAATAACATCTACAAATTCTTGAGAATAGTTTTGGTAAAGCACATTAGTCACTTTCTTGACCTGCTGTCTAATTTTGCTCTTTTGCTCTATTTTGCTTCAATTCACATCACAAATCCTTTTATGCACAAGTGAAACTGTGCATAATTTCTCTACAATCCTTCTGATATTCACAACACACATCAACACACTTCGTACATATATCCAAATGATATAAACAATCGCTTATATATATCCACTACTAAGGATTTAATCACCACATGTCAGCTTCAACAAAATTGAAAGGTATTTACAAACTGTCGGCTCAATTCACAAATGATTTTCAATGCACACCAACCAAAGTCAGCCAAAACATAGTGAGGACCCAAATCAACATGTTCAAACACAAAAAACACTTAAAAATTTACTCTTCAAATATTTGCAACACGCTATATTCACCAAGTTGGCTTTCTTGCATTGGTGAACAAAAAAATGAATCAACTGGATCTTCTAACTTGCACATAGATCGATATGAGGCTCTAAGATTCAAGGATAACATAGATCATATACTAAAAAACCTTCCCTGAGATCCACAACTCAAAATGATATCAAAAAGTTTGCATATGAATCGATGAATACAATTCTGTCGGATGCTCTATTCTAGTTTGACAGTTAATTACAAAGCTTTGATGTAACTTCTGGTATGATCAATTGCTGATTTTTGGATCGAATCACTGATAGGGTTGCCATCAATGACAATACCAAATGACTTGTGCAGTGTCTCTTTCCAAGAATGTTGCTTTCACTTTGTCAAAAGATTGTGATCATCATTGCTGCATTTTTTTTCTGTCATCATTTATTGCTCAAGGGACTTCATTTGCTGCACATTTCATAACTCTTTTTTCTGCTATTTATGTCAATTAATTTTCTGCTCCTTATGCTAGAAAATTGCCCATGAATGTATAACTGTCTAAAGAATTTTTTTCTATGAATGTAAATGAATTTTCTGCTATTTATGTTTGAAAATTGTCTTTTCCTTTATCTATAATTTGATGATCCTTTGCATACTTTATGGTGGTTGTCTTTGAGACTCTTGTCTTTAATATCAATATTCATGCATTTGGTGCCTAAAAACAATCTATAGATTGTCACAACTCTACCCCTCTCATATGAAGGCCTTCATTGCAATCATTTCCCCTTTGACTGTTATTGCAAAGTGAATGGGTTGTTATCTTATACTATCTCTTGACTTTCCCTTGGGCTATCATCATGACTATCTTTTTACCTTTGCACAATCATCTAAATTTTGAATTGACAATCCTTTATCTATTTCATCACAAAATTCATGTGAAATCACTTCCTTTTCATGCATATGAAAGTCCTTTTTATTTATTTATGACCATGATCTCTATGTATGAGACTATCTTTTATGAGTTCTTGGATATCATGCATTTTTTATGCTTGAAAATTCTTTCATCCATCAAATAATGTATGTCTTATTGGTATTATTTCTCACAATTAAACTTTTCCCCTTTGACCATTTGATCTTCAAGGTGCTCCTTTTTTCATGTCATTGCATATGGCTACATTTATTCATCATTGCATAGTGATATTAGTACCTTGTCTTCACGCTTGATACAAGAGCATCAATTTCAAGGTATTTTTATGGTTTTTTTGGATGATAGGAGTCTAGTTGAGTCTATTTAGGTTCATGGACTCCATTAGGATCATAATCCAATGGCCTTCAAGTCCTTAATCACTATCACTTCTACCTTTGCATGAATATTGATGGTAGCTATATCTTTTTCTTCATTATTTATTATCTTGACCTCACATTATAGTCTCTTTGATTGTCATTGGAATCTTCAAATCTGTTGTCCTTTTTGAAGGTTTTCTATTGAAACTTCAAATGTGTGTATTCACCTACATTTGATTGTGCACTCTTCGAAGGTCCATGCATAGTGACATTTATATCCTCTCGTCCTTACAACTTTACTAATGGCATGACTGTCCATTCTTTGTAGAGTGTCTCCTCTTTCTTATTAGCACTTTCTTACAAGTAACACAACCTTTTATTGCTCTCCATGGAAATGTGACTCAAAGAATGCATTATGACTCAAAGAATGCATTATTTTCTTGGCATAAGGAGTCTAGAACAAAAAAATAGGTTAAATATCAAGAAGTGGCATATCCATGTGTAATATCGCAGAATTGCACCTAGGGGCAATTCCATATTTTCACATTTATGCCTAGCATTTATGACACCCTAAGACATTAATGAAAAAATACCATGGGTCAGAATTGCACAGTTCTGACTCCATGAGGACAAGTGGCTGAGCAACAGAAGCCTGGCGACACATTTTCTAAGAATATAGGTCTTGGATGAATGCATGCCACATAGACATACACGCTAATGTCCTGTCCATTTACCGAGTTCAAAATGTGGAATCTAGAAGGTTAACCCTTGAGACATGTGTCCTGGTGGTTACATTCTGAAAGTAACGACTCTTTTCTGCCCTTGCAAGCATAAAAATATATTTCTACCTCTCATTTGAAGGTTGGAAGATTGGAAGACATCACACTAGGCTCTCATTCTATTTTACTACAACTTTGAGACTTCTCCTTTGATAGCAGTGCATTCACAAGCAAGGCCATGCCAGACTGAGGTCCCCCCAACAACAACAACTCTCAACCAAGCACTCAGTGGTGTGTCTATGTGCTTCGAAGAGGGCCTTAGCTCATGGGTAACACTGTCTCTTCCTCTCTCACTTTCCTTTTACACACATTTGTCTACTTTATCATGGTGTGGGTTCTACTCCTGAGCAGGTATTGCTTTCACCACATGCTTATCATGGTGTGGGTTCTACCCCCAAGTGGGTATTGCTTTCACCACATGCTTATTTACTACTTTAGCATTCCTTTCCAACTTGGCTATCCGTGGAGGTGGGAACACCAAAACGGGGTCTGATTGAGGCAGACCCTTATACAACCACCCAACAAATTTCTCCTTTATCTTTTGTGTGCAGGTCACGAAAAGTAGCTTAGAGTGAAGGCTCGAGTGTCTAGAAAAAGGGTAAGCTTTCTCCAAGCATCGTAATATTTCCCTTGGCATTTGGTTTTCTGGTTAGTTAAATAACCTCATTTATCTATCACTCCTGAGTCTGTAAGTAGGATTTCCTTCTATTCATTGAGCTCCTGAGTTCTCTATTGCTAAGGATGCTAGTGCATCTTCCAGATGACAGCGTGTTGTGTTGGTGTTCTAGAATGGCACTGATGTCTTCTAGCTAAGAGCTTTCTCTTCTAGGACATGAAACCTCTGATCTGACTATCTTAGGATCTTTGACTATTTCCTTTGAAGTATAACTAGGTTTTGGTTCTTTTTCATTTTACTATTTTGAGGTGTATAAGGGCAGTTAATTCCTTGGTGATCTCTTGAGAAAAGAGAGACCCGTGTGCAACGAATCCCTCTTATATCACATTTTGGTGAACCTAACGTGAACGTTGAAACCTTCTTTGCGATGTTGCACATTTATAATAGGGAATTTTCCAAGGAAGATTTTGATATGTTGGAGGATGCTCTAAATTATTTCTTAGAAGCACTCTCTCCTATCCACAAATCTCCTGAACAAGTCTCCTCTAGATAGGCTGAGGGATCGGTAAATGTGGTGGTAGTCTCAGTGGCTCCTATGAGCCCTAAGAAACTTGTCATCTATGTAACCCTAGCTGACTCTTCCATTTACGAAATTTCATGTCATAGCAATTCACCAGACTTGTACTCAAGGTTCATGAAAGCTACAAATTCTACATATTACAACACTGTTGGACACACATATCCTACAAGGAGTAATAAATAAAACTTGGATCAACAACCTTCTGTTCCTACTTCACAACTTGCAATTTTTCCACCTTCTCAACCAAACCTGCCTGTAGCACCTAAGCCCATGATCAAAGCACCAGGTGATTATGATATTGTCGAGCAAATCCATGTTACTATGACTAAGATCTCACTTTGGGATTTGTTTCAAACCACTCCAGTTTATCAAGAGATGCTTTAGGAAGCTTTACAAAAGATTCTCTTGCCTGCCTCTACTAGGCCTACATATGTTAATGCATTGTTGGAACATATTCATTCAGATTCATCGAATATTACGTTCCACCCACAAGAACTCCCACCTCTGGACATGCAAAAACAAGCAAAACCTTTGATGATTATAGTCAGTGTCAACAACATCAGTATTATGCATACCCTCGTTGACACCAGTTCGACTCTCAACATTTGCGGTTTGGACCTCCTACCTAAAATTAAAGTTGATTCATCTTCTTTAGCAACTTCCTCCTTTTACATTCATGGATTTGATAACACTAGTCACCAAGCTCTAGGTATGATAATATTACCTTTGTAGCTAGGCCCTGTTACCTTACCCATGTTGGTTTATGTGATGCCCAACCCTTTACCATACAACCTCCTCTTAGGGAGATCTTAGATCCATGCTATGGGTATGGTAACTTCTACCTTACACCATTCCCTATAATTTTTTGCAAATAACCAAGTGGTCATAGTCAAAGCGGACTTGGAAGGCGTTTGCCTTTACGAACTGGCCATCGCCGGTCATGGTTCAACTATGTCTACTCTCAAGAATTGTATTCCTTCTTTAACCGCCGATGCTATCTTCTTCAATACCCTCTATGGAAATTATTCCCAAGGTGAGTGTTAAAACTGAAGAAATACCTGAAGCAGAGGATCTTGGCTCTGCCACATCACCTTCTCAAACAAATGCTTTCCTTGGAGAGGATTGGGGTTCCATGAAATTTTCTGAATTCCTCATTGCGGAATATAAGGTAGACCCCTCTTGTGTGGACCTTCCATGTACCCTTAACACAAGGGTGGATAATACTCCCGTGGAGGAGGAGTGTGACCTTGTTCAGGAGATCACTCTTTCCCATGCTGAGGAGAATGATCCACCTCCTATAAAATAAATTAACATTTGTGAACCTGACAGGGGAGGTGAAAGTACCCCTGTAGAGACGTTTGACATCCATTGGTGTAACAAAGCACTCTATGTGGATCCATCGTCCCCTGAAGTTTTGAGAACTCACTATGGGTTTAGATATGAAATCGATTCTCAGTATGGCTATGGGAAGAAGGGCCTAGGAAATATCAATCAAGGAATTCAGTTCCCCATCCATCTTAAACCACGACAATGCAGTTTGGGACTAGGATGTTTCATTGAATAGTCTAAGCAAAAGCCTTGGTGGAGTGTCAATATGATTTCGGTCGAACCGTTAAATCTTGTTCACCCTGAGTTAATAGGGGAAAAGGAGCAAACCGAGAAGGTTCCTCTCGATGTATTCTCTTTAGATGAAGCATTAGAAGAGTTTCTTGGTGCCTATTCCCCATTACCTCCTTACCACCACAAAAGATGATTCTTGTATCACTTGCATTACCAAGCATATTTCAGGGAATTTGTCTTGAGTATTGATGAGGGGACCCTTTATCTAACACTAGTGATGACATTGAAATACCTCATTATGAAGAACACAATTCCCTCCTAAAAGGGGATACTATTGAGATCTTTATCGATCCTGCATCCCCTAAGAAAGTGATCAAAATCAGGAAGTGTCTCTCCTCGGAAGAAGCAGACGAACACTCTGATATCTTACATTCTCATCCATACATATTTTCTTGTACATATGAGGATATGCCTAATATTGATGAATCTATAGTGGTTCATAATATTGTCCTATGTCTTGATGCCAAGCTAGTTAAGCAAAAAATTCGAAAGATCAATCCCAAAGTGGCATTAATGGTTAAGATTGAGATAGATAAACTTCTCAAACTAGGCTTTATTTGTCCTATCGATTATTCCCCTTGGATCTCAAATATAGTTTTTGTTAGTAAGCTTGATGGTCCTATTCACATATGCATCAGCTGTCAAAATCTTAATAAGGCTTCTCTTAAGGATGATTTTTTGCTACCTAATATAGATATGATTGTAGACTCGACTGTAGGCCATGGATTGCTTTCTTTCATGGATGGCTTCTTGGGTTATAATTAGATCCGTATTAACCCGGATGATCAATACAAAACAACCTTAACTACCCCATGGGGTACTTTCTATTATGTGGTCATGCCCTTTGGGTTAAAGAATGCAGGGATACTTACCAGCGGGTGATGACCCTAATATTTCATGACTTTATTCACAAGATTCTAGAAGATTACGTTGATGACATATTGGAAAAATTGGTAACCCATCAGGACCATCCCAAGAACCTTCATCTCATTTTCAAAAGACTTCATCTCTATAAAATGAGACTAAATCCCCTTAAGTGCGTCTTTGGCATGGACACTAGAAAGCTTGTAGGGTTCATAGTCTCTCATCGTGGCATCGAAGTTGACACTAAAAAGATTGACGCTATCGTTAACATGCCTCCACCAAAGAATATTATTGAGTTGCAAAGTTTACAAGGAAAGATTCAGGGCAATTCATAGATTTATATCTCAATTGGCTAATTGTACCCTTCCTTTCACTCGTTATTGAAAAAGGATGTTGCTTCATGTGGGATGAGAATGTCAAAGAGACTTTGAGTCAATCAAAGCCTATTTGGCCAATCCTCCCGTATTGATGCTTGACTATGCAAGATAGACCCTTTCTACTTTATCTAGCGTCACCATATGCTTTGGCAGCTCTTTTAGCTCAATATTATGACACGGGAAAGGAAAGATCAGTCTACTACATTAGTCACGTCTGGTTGACTACAAAACCCGTTATTCCTGCATGGAAAGGAAGTGCCTTGCTCTTGTCTTCGCTACACAGAAGTTGACTAAGGCAGTGCCTTGCTCTTGTCTTCATCACCATATGCTTTGGCAGCTCTTTTAGCTCAATATTATGACATGGGAAAGAGATCAGTCTTCTACATTAGTCACGTACTAGTTGACTACGAAACCTGTTATTCTTGCATGGAAAGGTGCCTTGTCTTGTCTTCACTACACAGAAGTTGAGGCATTATCTTCTCCATGCTAAACACATCATAGTAAAAAAGATCTTTTAAGACATCTGTTTTCTAGTACTGATCTAGTAGGAAGGTTAGTGAAATGGGTTATGTTGCTTTCGAGTTTGACATAAAGTTTGTCACTCAGAAATTGATAAAGGGTCAAGCGGTTATGGATCAGTTGGAACCTCCCTCATCACTCCCTTTTGCTTGGATTTCCCGATGATGAAAATATTTTACAATCAACCATGACCTTAAATGGAAAATGTATTTTTGATGGATCAGGTGTTAAACTGGTTCTAGAGCGGGTGTGGTTCTAATATCCCCCAAAGGAAAACCAGTTCCTTTGTCCTTTCGATTAGATTTTCCTTGTACCAATAACATTACTGGTACTAGTCAACTCCAAACTTATAGTGAATCAAATAACGAGAGTCTATCAGGCCAAGCAAAGTAAGTTGTCCCAATACTGGGACCTTGCTTTTTCTTTTCTCAAAAGGTTTTCTTCTTTCACAATAGACAATATCCCTAGGAGAGAAAATAGACATTCTGTTGCCATGGCAAGTGCTGCTTCCTTGGTACCTTCTGAATAAGATACAGAAGAATACCATTTCATGGTCTAGGTCTTGCGAACCCCTGCGGTTCCTAAAGAATCTGAAGTTGAGTCCCCTATGTGTTCCCATGTGGACTTTGTGGAATGGTTTTTTGATATATATAACTATCTAAAGATTAGAAAATTCCTTGATGATAGAACAAAAAATGACCGCATTTTTGTGAGGAATTTTTTGATTCGCTATGTCATCCTGTCAAACGTCCTTTATAGGAAGGCCTATAATGGCCTACTTCTTAGATGTCTTACTAAAGCAAAAATACCCCTTGCCCTTAAGGAAGAGCATGCAGGCTCTGGGGGTGGACATTTTGGTGGTAAATCCTTGGCGTGAAGATTGACACATATGGGATACTATTGGAAAACAATGGAGCAAGATTCCTTTGAATTTGTCAAAAAGTGCCCTCAATGTTAGCAACACAATCAACTCATTCATGCGCTTGCCCAAGAGTTACAAAACCAAACTTCCCCTTGCCCATTCGCTAAATGGGGGTTGGATATTATTGGAAAGATATCACCCCCCTCTTCCAAAGGACATGCCTTTATCATTACTGCTACAGATTACTTCACAAAGTGGGTCGAGGTTGTCCTGTCTGATCCATGAATGCCAAAGCTATTTGTAGCTTCCTTATTGACAACATCTTTTCTCAATTCGGATTGCCCACTACACTTGTTTTTGACAATGATACACCATTTAAGAATGAGGAAGTGAAGCAGTTCCTCGAGAAATTTCACATTCAACATAGATTTTCCACGCCATACTATCCATAGTCTAATGGTCAAGCAGAAGCATCAAACAAGACTCTTGAACTTATTCTCCATAAAATAGTGAAAAACATGGTAAAGATTGGCACATTCAATTGACATATGCTTTATGGGCCTATCACATGAGTTTTCATATGGCTACGAGAACAACACCCTATAACCTTGTGTATGGTGCCAAAACTATTATGCCTTTGGACCTAGAAATTTTGTCTCTGTGAGTTTCCCTTAAGGGGATAATTGATAATGAGACCTATCGAGTTAACCATTTGCATCAGCTAGAGATGCTCGATGAGCACTGTTTACGAGCCCTCAAACATCTTAAAGCTTATCATCAATCGTTATCTAGAAATTAAAATCAAAGTGTGCTTCCTAGAACCTTTAAAGTAAGAGATTTAGTTCATTGTGAAAACTAGAGAAACGTAAATGCAACGCCCAACCAGAGAGGAAAGTTTAACCCTAACTAGTTAGGCCCTTACATTATGATTTTTGTATATGGCTCATACGCCTATGAATTAGCATCTATGGATGGAATGCCTTTAAAGGAACCCATTAATGTGATGCATCTCTGTCATTATTACGCGTAGTGTCCTATGTGTCACCTATGTGGTGCTCTCTCTACAAGGAAGAGTAGTAGTGCTACATATGTTGACATTGTTCATTAACACATTACGAGAATCTTTTGTGTTATGAATGACCACATGCATGTGTGTGTGTGCATATCCATTAGATCATCATTGTATTTAATTAACATACAATCATGTGTGTTTATTAAATCATATTAGCATCTAATATAAACATACATCCACATGCAAATATAACATGGACATAGCATAAACATGTGAGAAATAAATAAAAAACATACACATCTAGATAAACAATGCCATGAAACTAGAATCAATGTATCCATATATGTATATATATACGCAATGTATGTATCCAATGTCATGTACATGTATCGGGCCACTAATACAAAAAATGAGTGGCTGCTGAATATATGTCTATACAGAAAGATCTACAAGTATGTATGAATGTATATGTATCTTGCTACAAAAATGATATACACAAAAATGGCGATGATCCCTTGATC
>VDFB02075066.1:0-34312 GCA_007258455.2 Sequoia sempervirens
GCAAATTAAATCTCATACATCAAATTATATATGATAATAGAACTTAGTTATAATTAAACCTCATCTAACACTATGCCAATATGAACCTAATCCTAATCAATTCCATGAAATAGGTACAGAAAGATGTATCACATCTAATACTAACTTAAGCTCATATGGATCATAAATACAACATTCCTATATTAACCTTTCCATTACATAATAATCAACAATAAATATATCTTCAAGACAACTTCAATCCATTTACATTTCCTTTACAAGAATGTTGTAACATACAAGATACATTAATCTAAGAGGTATATATAAAAAATACATATTGGACACAATTTTCTTAGAAATATCACCTGGACATAAATTCAACTCTAGAATGAAGTGGAAGGAAAGACTCTCCTGTTGCACACGAACTGTAATACCTAAACCCTAATGGATGGTTGGAAAATACCACCCTACCACATGGAACCTTGATGCCCACTCCCTTTGTGCTAGGAGACAACACTAGTCCCCACACACAAGCAAACAACATAAACAACAAGTGGCTGACACTAAACATCCAAAGGAGACAACCTAAAACAAGAATCAACCAAAAATCACAAGGACTTTCACAAAGACTTTCAGATACTTCAAGAGGCCCAATCACATAACATGAATAGTTAGGAAACCTAGAAGCTAATCATTATACCACAACACATGCAATGAAGCACATTACATCATTTTCACAATGTTATAACATGATAACTTTAATTTAGTAGTTCATAATTAGGACCACCAATGCATAACCTTGGTACAATTGATCCTTACATAGTACAGAAGCCTCAACGCAAGATCTCACAAATAGGAAGGGATTGTCAACATACAAATAGTAAACATGTTAAGAAAAAATGGTACAACACAATATAGATCAAAGGATAGAGCTATATCCTCCTATACAACCTTTGGAACTAAATTAATTCCCTCTTGACAATACTAAATCTGTCAGCCATAAAACAACCATAAAATAGTTATATCAACTCAAAATCAAAATCTGTCAAAATACCATTTCATATTTGGCCCTCCATTACTCAACAACATGAGGAAAATTGAAAAAAATAACTCAAAAATTCACAAAATTCAAAACAACAGATGGCTCCCATAAAAACCCTCTTGACAACAGCCAAATCTGCCAGCCATAAAATAGTCATATCAACTCAAAATCAAAATACATCAAAAACCCATTTCAGATTTGGCCCTCGACTACTTAGAAATGCAAATGAAATTGACCAAAAATAAATCAGAAATTCACAAAATGCAAAACAACAGACAACTCCCATAAAACCCTCTTGACAACAGTGAAATCTGCCAGCCATAAAACAACCATAAAATATTCATATCAACTCGAAATCAAAATACGTCAAAAACCCATTTCAGAGTTGGCATTTGAATACTTAGCAAAATGGATGAATTTGACTAAATATGACTCAAAAATATATAAATTTTGAAACAATAGACGACTCCCATAAAAACCATATTTTCCACATTACCCGATTACAACCAAATGACAAAATGAGAAACCCAACAACTAGATCTTTTTCAAATTATTAAAAATATTAAAATCTCAATTAATTTAACCCTTTTTAAATTCCTATAAATCTAAAATACATAAATTAACAAAATCAAGAAAATCCTTACCTCAAATTCGAAGAATAATGAAGAAAAGAAGTTGAAACCCCAAAAGATCCTCCAGGCTGAAATCACCAATCAAAACCACAATCCGAAGCCAAAATGTTCACTCAACAACAACAATAAATTCAATAACTCTCTTTCATTGCTCATTCCCCTTCACAAGCATGGCAAGAACTCAAAAATGAAGAATGAAAATCCCACATGAACTCCAGAACAAAAAAACCCCAAAGAGAGAATCCCCCGAAGGGGAAAATGAAACCTCTTTTTAAACCACCCAACAACCTCTTTAACTCCCATTTTCGTCACTTTTCATAATAGAGTAATTAGAGTGGGTTTTGGACTTTATAAAAGGGATTTTATGGAATAAAAATACCTCTAACCCATAAACCTATCACCTAGAAAACATTTTAAACAATTAAGACCACATAAGGGCTTCATAAAAAATAAATTAAGTGACCATTTTAATAAAATGAATTAAGAGACTAATAAAACAACTATTTCATCCAAAAAATAGAAAAACAAACATTATTCAATAAACAATAACCAAATACCAAATAATCAATAAAAAACACATGATAATAATAAACAATAATTAAATAACCATTCCCCAAAATAATAACATATTAGTATGCATATAATAACATTATGGATTATTAACATAATCTCATGACAATATTAAATCATCCCCTTAGCATAAATAATAATAATAGCCAATACCCACTTACACCAATAATGATAATATATAATAATATAACAACACATTAACATAAATAAATATATCACTTATGAATAAAATTAGATCACAACTCAACACATTAATAAAATTTATAATAACTTCTCACATGAAAGAGAAATTTACATCAAAGCATAAATAACACTAATCACAATAATAACAACCCGACTAACAATAGGGCTTAGCACCAACAAGTTTGGATCCAAAACCAAGGCTAGACAACAAAATAAAACAATCACATATCCCATAAGAAACATTCACATAAATACAACACTCCAACCATAGGCTGTAGGAGATTGGGCATTGTCCCATGACAACCCAGAAAGGTGGTCTCAAACTGAATCAATTGTCCCTAATTAGGGACAATGACTAGGGTTAGAGTATAATTTGGGCCTAAATGTTATCTCCTCAACCACCATTTGGATTAGAGACACACTCATACCTACTAATTTAGGTGGAGATGTAGCCTAGTACCTATTCACTCAAACATACAAATTAGAGCACATGTGCATAATATCCAAAGTACTGGGAAAGGAGCTCTACCCATCATATCTCATTCCCATATTTCCCCCATACATTCAATGGTACAATTCCTCTCTTTCCTCCTAACCTAACAACATACAATTGCATCACCCAACTATCTAAATAAATCTTTGCATAATAATAATAATAACATAACAATATGCATCATACTCATAAAAGTACTAACAAAAGCTCATGTTCCATCTTCAACCACAACACTTGAACACAAGTCAGTACCTCTTCATGATAATAAATATAATCATAATCAAAATCATAATGTCATATCATCATGATAATAATATGTCAAAATCATGTGAAAATCCTAAAGATAACCAAAGCACTTCCATAGCACAAATATTCCCATAGCTTGCATCCTAGTAATGGTCATGTCTGAACACACACACATCATAATAAACCTATCCTTAAACATATATAATAAGTCCTATCCTAACCTTCTCACATAGTCCATAAATTCATAATATACAACATCAAATGCTTAACATCATTAGCACATACCTCTAAATATCCATATTATTTCACCTTCATCTCCAAGTTCCAAAGTCAGACTACCTACACATCCAAAGTGAGAATGGAGGTGCACTATAGTCTTCCCCCCTAAAACTTGAATTACTCATGGAAGTCACAAACTAGGGTGGAAACATAACACATTAGTACCAAAATTTTTCTACTCTATAATTGATGTACATCCTCTTTCTGAATCATTTTGATTAAAATCATTGTCTAGCTAAACATTTGAAAGTAATATTTTCCTAACCACTTTTATTTAGAAACCCATACATCTCTTATAGTATGATATTTTTATTTTGCACTAAAAAATATAGCAGGTACTCCAATTAACTCCATTTTCCATTCCCAATAAAAAAATCTCCATAATCTCATACAAGAAAAACACATCAAATAACTTTTTGATATTCAAAAATACACACCATCTCATGTTTCAAAAATATATTTAAAATTACGATTTTCAATAACATCCACTCCATTTAATACCACATATTCACAATACATTCACATTTAAGATATCATGGTTATCCCTCTTTTACATCAATAAGTAATAAAATATAAGAAATATACATCTAACACATACATACACAATCACATCACCGGGAAGTGCACAACACAAGGCAACACAAGGGTCCATTTGGACACCGAAAAGTAGCATACTAATCCATGAGCCAAGAGCCAATATCCATCTCACATGATCCATACCTCACACTTAGTGGCTTAATGGTGTTATGCCACACACACATGGTGAGACCATCCAAACAAGACCACAATGACCTACCTCTTATTGTATAAGGTGGTTAGCCTCCAAGAGATAGTCATCACACATAGGTGGGTAGTGGGTCCTAGTTATATAACAACCTCACATACCCCCATCCTCAAGGTTCCCCACATTTGCTTCCTCGTATACACTCACCAAGTCCACCTCATATGTCCTTGGAGAGGAATCACAATATGACACATGGACAACATAAAAAACAAGAAGGATAAACTAGTCTAGCCACCAAAGTCATAAAGAAGAGAAAATAAAAATTCAATTTCAATAATAAAACAATAAATGTGCACAATTTCAACACTAAATCAAATGTAACCATGAGGGCTACAAGAAAATAAGATGACAAGGTGTGGCTAAACCATCACAATCAAATAGAAATAATGTGTCGGCCTTCACAATCAATAGAAAATCATCAATAACTATAAAGAAAGTCCATAATATTTGAAATTGCATTGTACAACACTGTGTGACTAGATACTAGCCACCAAATGAGGAAGGAGGGAACAACGTCAGGCTACAATAGTAGCTCTCATGTGGTGCGAAATGAACATGCCATCCACATGACTTAGAGTGTATTTCTCAACTACACCCTGCATTGCGTCATCTCATGGCATGGACTAGCCAAGTGGCCCATGCAATCCTTGGTTTCTCGCATGGGATGTGCACCTCAGCCCCCATCCCACATTGCATCTCAGTGCGGCATGGTCATACACCAGTCAGAGAAGTCACACACTAGTTGTATGTCATATGGTAGTGTGTTTGTGGCTCCATGAAAGTAGGCACACATAGAACACATCCCCCATAGCAATACCTCGAGGAGAAGGCACACACAGGTACTCATTGTACCCAAAGGTATACATGGCTAAGACATACCCATATGCTAGCTGACCCAAACACTTTTGAAAGAAAACACAAGTATCCCTCTACAAGTGTGTGAGGCCCCATTACACTCATCACATAAGTAGGCTATCATAACACATTCTCATAGTGCACCTTCACGTGTCTATGCACATGGCATCATGTCCTTGAGCCCATCTTGCTACCATCAACAACACAACATCACCACCAACACTGTGTCAGAACATCAATGGGGTGTGGCATCGTATCCATTGGATCATGTCAAAATATGTACATATATGATATATAATGCATATATGAGTATATCAATATGGGGCTACTCGAACTTCACCTCTCATATAGATGAGGTTAAATCGCTAATGCTAGCACATCATCCCTATGAAAAACTAGACATATACTAACAAAATAATGTTGTACTCAAAACTGTGGGGATTAGGCTAGCACATATGGATCAAGTACCCTGATCCATCATAAGGGGAAGTAGTGAGTACGTTTCCTTGGGATCGATTGAGCTAAGACCACTCTATGCCATAATATGTGTACACTACACATTGCACCCAAGGAACTTTGTGGCTACTACTACCCCTTCATGGATTGAGGGACTAGAGAACCAAAAGAAAAGAATATGTGTAACTATCTTTTGGCTACTCTTATATATATAAATTTCAACCACATGTGGGTTGGCCCTCAATCAGGTAACAAACATACAAGCACACATAATGGTATGGTTAATCCCACACCAAAAATACAACATATTGCTCATGGATGGGTACACAGTATCACCATCCCATGGGCACACAAAGCAAGTATGGGGTATTAACAACACTCAACCAATGCACAGTTACTAGTTTCTCCACATTTACAGGGGGGTACAATTACATACACGACTCCATAAGTACATTTACTTCCATAACCCATGTGATTCATATCATTACATATATCCATAACCCTTTATCAGTTTTTCTTTCACTCTACTCTTTTCCATATATCACATGATGCTAAATGTTAATGTCAAGATCATTGTGATCACTTAACAACACTTAAAAAAATCAAATTCACTTTAATTCATTCAGTATAACATTCTATCCTCATAACATATGCATATGCAAACTAACTTTTCTTCCACACAATAAGAATTTTACATAAGCACCATGAATTTCTAAATGCATCCAAGAATCATTAATACTTTCACATCAACATTCATGCATCCAAAGTTCAACAAATTACACACAAGTTCTATATTCACAAAAAAACAATAATGATCCTCTATTTAACTCTTACTACTTCATGTAGGCCTTTCCTAAACACAAAAAAATATTACTTCATCACAAGTTATTCAAATTTTCACAAAACAAAAGGATTCACATATTTGTTTCCAAAACACAATCCCACATTCTCTCAAACTTTATCCCAGACTAGTACAAGTAACACTAAATCTTTACATGGTGATTATGCCTACTTAAACATCCATATCCCATACCTAAGCTTAATTACTTCACATGTTACCCCCTCATAACAATTCAACATGCAAGACATCTAATGCATAAATATTTTCTATTTATACAATAGTAAGAAAGGAGGACATTACATCATAGGTTTTAGCTACACATAGAAAACAAGATGTTGAAATACTAATACAGTCATCATAATTTCTCAAAACAAAAACCTAGTTCTATGCACTAGTGTCTTAGTTATTCCACAAATGTAGCCCTTTCCAATAAAAAAAGATATCACGTCATGTAAAGAAAAACTTAATCACATAAATTCACTTCCAAATGCATAGATTAAATACCTAGCAACTACACTCAGTCTCATTCATAATCTATCTTTTATGCATAAACCAAAAGTAAGGAGTGTAGTTTCAAGAGAACATAAGATCTGTCACTCAAGTAATATCAAACATAATTTCTTTGATTCATAGTCAAGGTTTAAGCATACAAGTTTAAGGCCTAAATGATTTTCTATTATAATGTGGTTTAAGACTAATTCTCTTTATTAACTATATGTGGGTTAAGAGAAAGAGGAAACAAGATAATTTAATTCAATGCAAGCAACTTGAAAACACAACCTTTCCAAAAAAAATCATCTATACAAAGGAAAATTAAGTCACACTTTCTACCCAAATCTTAACTACCACCCACAGGTAGGTTTTTCATTTCTAAACATAACTAAACACAAGATTAGGATTACATTACATCACTCACATGCATTATATCAATCACAAAAGATTGACAATAATTCATTTATAAACTACCTACATACTTTTCCTTAGTCTATTCTAACAACCCTTTTACATGCAGTATATTTTTAACACTATGAAAATGCACTAAACAACATATGGGTATAGACACTCCTACAAACCATGGAAAAACACATAAAAAGATGACATACTTAGGCCAAGAATTCCCTTTTAAACCACATAACATACATTCCCACTTGCATAGAACCACATAAGTAACCTACCTTCACAAAATAACATCTTATCCTAATGCACATTTAGTCAAACAAAAAAAATTTCCACATGCCAACTTGTCAGCTAATTAATCTGAACCCACTCATGCATTCCAAAACTAAATTTGCACTTTTAAGGAACTAGAAGTCATGGAAATGAAAAAAGGTCACACAAGAAAAATTCAATAGTTACAAGCATCCAAGGAATCACACCCAACATGAGAATACACAAAGCATCTAATCCTCTATCTAACATCTCAACTAGGTGTATAGATTAAAACATGGTGTCTAACATAAGGGTCTCTATGACCTTCTAGCCACACATCAAACATCTAACAACACATTCATGGGTAAAGGTACTATAACTAGACATGGGTGACAACATTAACTAGATATTCCAGTGTTGCAACACTGGCTCTGATACCAAGTGTAATGCCTCGCTAAGGGACCTGGTAGATTAACACAAAAGACCTTCAACATCAAGCCAATAATTTTTTTTTTAAGAAACTAAAGTGACACTAACTAACGCAACTCAACAAATTAACATGGATAACATCATTATATTAACATTATACCATAATCACATAATGACCTAAAAGTGACATTAATCATAGCCCACTTACACGCCTATACACCATGGTCCCATAACATTGCTACTACGATACATCTACACTAACTAAACCTATAAAAAGAAATTTGACACACTAAGAACACATCTAGTCAATTCTTTGAATGTAAATTAAATCTCATACAACAAATTGCATATGATAACATAATTTAATTATAATTAAACGTCATCTAACACTATGCCAATATGAACCTAATCCTAATCAATTCCATGAAATAGGTACATAAAGATGTATCACATCTACTACTAACTTAAGCTCATATGCATCATGAATACAACATTCCTATGTTAACCTTTCCATTACATAATAATTAACAATAATATATCTTCAAAACTACTTCAATCCATTTACATTTCCTTTACAAGAATGCTACAACGTACAAGATACATTCATCTGAGAGGTATATATAAAAAATACATATTGGACACAATTTTCTTAGAAATATTACCTGCACATAAATTCAACTTTGGAATGAAGTGGAAGGAAAGACTCTCCATGTTGTACATGAATTGTACCACCTAAACCCCAATGGATGGTTGGAAAATACCATCCTACCATGTGGAACTTTGAGGCCCACTCTCTTCGTGCTAGGAGACAACACTAGGCCCCACACAAAAACAAGCAACAAAAACAAAAAGTGGCTGGCACTAAACATCCAAAGGAGACTACCTAAAACAAGAATCAACCAAGAATCACAAGGACTTTCACAAATAATTTCAGATACTTTCAGAGGGCCAATCACATAACACAAACAAATAGGAAACCCAAAAGTTGATCATTATACCACAACACATACAATGAAGCCCACCACATCATTTTCACAATCTTATAACATGATAACCAACTTTAATTTAGCAGTTCATAGTCAAGACCACCAATGCATAACCTTGGTACAATTGATCCTTACATAGTACAAAAGCCTCAACACAAGATCTCACAAATAGGAAGGGATTGTCAACATACAAACAGTTAACACGTTCAAGCAAAAAATGGTACAACACAATATAGATCAAAGGATAGGGCTATATCCTCCTATACAACCTTGGGGACTAAACTAATTCCCTCTTGACAACAGTAAATCTGCTAGCCATAAAACAACCATAAAATAGTCATATCAACTCAAATACCATTTTAGATTTGGCTCTCCATTACTCAACAATGTTAGTGGAATTGAACAAAATAAACTCAGAAATTCACAAAATTCAAAACAACAGACGACTCCCATAAAAACCCTTTTGACAGTAATCAGATCTACCAACCATAAAATAGTCATATCAACTCGAAATGAAAATCCGTCAAAACATTATTTCAGATTTGGCCCTCGAATACTCAACATTGTGGGAAAAATTGACCAAAAATAGCTCAAAAATTCACAAAATGCAAAACAACAGATGGATCCCATAAAAACCTCCTTGACAAAAATCAAATCTACCAGCCATAAAATAGTCATATCAACTTGAAATCAAAATCCATCAAAAACCCATTTTAGATTTATTCCCCGGCTACTTAGCAACATGGATGGAATTGACAAAAAATGACTAAAAAATTTATGAATTTTGAAACAACAAATGACTCCTATAAAAACCATCTTTTGACATTACTTGATTGCAACTAAATGACAAAATGAGAAACCCAGCAACCAGATCTTTTTCAAATTATTAAAAATATTAAAATCTCAATTAATTTAACCCTTTTTAAATGCCTATATATCTAAAATGCATAAATTAACGAAATCAAGAAAATCCTTACCTCAAATTCGAAGAACAATGAAGAAAAAGAAGTTGAAACCCCAAAAGATCCTCCAAGCTAAAATCACCAATCAAAACCACAATCCGAAGCCAAAATGTTTATTCCCCAGTAGTAATAAATTCAAGAATTCTCTTTCATTGCTCCTTCCTCTTCACAAGCATGGCACGAACTCAAAAATGAAGAATGAAAATATCATATGAAATCTAGAACAAAAATGCCCAAAAGAGAGAAAACCCTCTAACTAAAAAAAAAAAAGAGAATCCCCTGAAGGGGAAAAGGAAACCTCCTTTCAAACCACCCATCAACCCTTTTAACTCTCATTTTCGCCACTTTTCATAATAGAGTAATTAGAGTGGGTTTTGGACTTTATAAAAAGGGTTTTATAGAATAAAAATACCTCTAAGCCATAAACCTATCACCTAGGAAATTTTTTAAATAATTAAGACCACATAAGGACTTCATAAAACATAAATTAAGTGAACATTTTAATAAAATGAATGAAGATACTAATAAAACAACTATTTCATCTAAACAATAGAAAAAAAAAATTATTCAATAAACAATTACCAAATACCAAATAATCAATAAATAAAACACATGATAATAATAAAAATAATTAAATAACCATTCCCCAAAATAATAACATATTAGTATGTACATAATAACATTATGGATTATTAACATACTCTCATAACAATATTAAATCACCCCCTTAGCATAAATAATAATGATAATCAATACCCACTCACACCAATAATGATAATATATAATAACATAACAACACATTAACATAAATAAATATCACTTATGAATAAAATTAGATCATGTCTCAACACATTAATAAAAATTATAATAACAACTAACATGATCGACCCAATATCTAACTTCACTCAAATAATCCACAATCCAAGGCTAGGCATAAACCATGAAATAAATTCTCACATGAAAGAGAAAATTTACATCAAAGCATAAATAACTCTAATCACAATAATAACAACCCGGCTAACCACAGGGCTTAGCACCAACAAGTTGGGATCCAAAAATAAGGCTATATAGTAGAATCAAACACTCACATATCCCATAAGAAGCATTCATATGAATGCAAAACTCCAACCATAGGGTGTAGGAGATTGGGCATTGTCCCATGACAACCTAGAAAGGTGGTCTCACACTAAATCAATTATCCCTAATTGGGGACAATGGCTAGGGTTAAGGTATAACTTGGGATTAGATGTTATCTCCTCAACCACCATTGGGATTAGAGGCACACTCAAACTTGCTAATTTAGGTGGAGACGTAGCCTAGTACTTGCTCACTCAAACCTACAAATTAGAGCACATGTGCATAATAGCTGAAGCACTAGGAAAGGAACTCTAGCAATTGTATCTCATTCCTGCATGTCCCCCATACATCCAATGGTATGATGTCGCTCTTTCCTCCTAACCTAACAACATACTATTGCATCACCCAACTATCCAAATAAATCTTTGCATAATAATAATAACACAACAATATGCATCATACTCACAAAAGTACTAATAGAAGTTCATGTTCCATCTAAAACCACAAAACTTGAACACAATTCAATACCTCTTCATGATAATAAATATAATCATAATCAAAATCATAATATCATATCATCATGATAATAATATGTCAAAATCATGTGAAAATCCTAAAGATAACCAAAGTACTTCCATAGCACAAATATGCCCATGCCTTGCATCCTAGTACTGATCATGTTTAAATACACACACACATCATAATAAACCTATCCTTAAACATATATAATAATTCATATCCTAACCTTCTCACATAGTCCATAAATTCATAATATACAATATCATCTATTTAACATCATTAGCACATACCTTTAAATATCCATATTATTTCACCTTCATCTCCAATTTCCAAAGTTAGACTGCTTGCACATCCCCAATGAGAATGGAGGGGCACTACACGAACCATTAAGATTGCATTTTATATCACAAGGAAAAGAGAAACAAAAATATACTCTCAAACATACTAGACAACCCTACTATTGCTTCAAGGCTCATGACACTATCTAGAATTCACATGCACAAGAAAATCAAAAGGTGCCTATCTTAGTGATGACTAAGCTTTGATCAATGAGATCATTGCATTCATCAAATCTGCAGCTTTCTACCACAATGAGTATCACACTCTCTTGAATTCATAGATGATGCATCATTCTTAAGGAAAGAAGACAATAAAATGTGTCAATAAGTGGGTTCATTTTTCAAGGACCATCTAGATTTGGTTAATGAATTTATTTATTTTCTACCTAATTTGTCAAACTCATCACATGTGACACATGTTCCAATTTTGCAAGATTGGCACCATTTCTTGGCTTCCTGAAGGGATGAGAGAAGTCTTTAGATGTGAAGATGCTAGATTTAGGCAAGACATGCTAGTGGAATATGTGGCTATTATAGCTAAACATGTAGAGGAATTAATGGAAAAGTTAAAAATAGTGGTTCCAAACAAGATGATGAAATTCAAATTGAAGAATATTTGACAACTCTAAATTTAATATGTTTAAAAGTGTATTCATGGATATCATGGTCTCAAAATGACTGATTTATTGTGAAAACATGTTATTGCTTGTTCTGCCTCTAGAAAAAGTAGAATAATAATTAGAGTGCTATATAGACATGAATAAAGTCTGGGTTGAAGTGTATTCAAAAGAATTATCCAAAAACCACTTGATCATCAAACAAACTAAGATAAGGAGAGTTTGAGTACTAAAGCCCTTTTGGTGGAGATAAATGAGTAAAAGAAGGGAAGAGATCCAAAATGGATAGTAGCAACCTTTTATTTCCATATTATGAGGCAATTGTTCCTGATGAAGGATGTAGGATGCATGTTACTTCAAGAACAATGAAATTTCCATCGCTATTTCATAGTCCCAAAATCTAAAGGGAATTTAGAGACCATATGGAAAAGATTATTGGAAGGAAGAGGCTATAATTTCAGAATTTTCAAGATGACACATATATCTAAAGCAGTTGAATTTGAGGCAACCCAAGCTAACTCTAGTGATTAAGGATGATGTTTGGTCGAGAGAAAAATTGGGATACAAAACTCTAATAGAAAAATTATACCATCTATATAATCCTATCTACTCAACTATATCAATTCCAAACACTGTATATGCAAACCTAGTAAATGAGTTGAAGGAAAAATTCCTCAAAGAAATGTAATATCATGGAAGGCCATGTTTAAAGGATATGTTCAAAATGAGTTTTTTTTTAAGTCCATAGAATTTTTTAAGAAAATGCAACTAGTGGGTGTAAATACCAACTCCTCAACCTTTGAAAGCATCACTATATGCCTCCACCGCAACACCACATAGTTTGTTGTTGGCCTTCGCGATGATACGAGAGTGACCTACTAGACATACATGAGAATGTGGAAGCATAGAAAAGGAAAGTGAACTATTTCAAAAAATGCCTCAAAGAAATGTGATATCATGGAAGGCATCTGATCTCCCACAAACTCTTCAAGTCATGCTAGTGGTGATGCAAGAAAGCTTGAATTTAGGCTTTCCCACATCACTATTAGCATGACTTGAAGAGTTTGTGGGAGAGTGGGTGTCTTCCATGGTATCACATTTCTTTGAGGAATTTTTTGGAACTGTGAACCAAGATTCTAACACCTGCAAAACATAAGAAACAATCAACTTATTAGATTAAATGCAAGGTTAAAATCATGATTCTTCAAAAAATTCATTTGAATGTAAAAAAAGAGGAATGAAATGAAGAACACAATAAACTTGAAACAAGAATATCGAATCCTATTCTAAAACCAAACAAACTCTCAATCTCTTAAGGGAGTTGGTGCCAATTTGATGTGAAAATTGGCCCTTTCCCAACTCCAATGATGCAAGCTTGATGAATGTTGATGAATGATCCACTTTGATGAAGGATTGTGAGTGCTTCAAGACCAAAATATGCATCACCTAGCTACAAATTCAAAAATATGGATGGAAATTGCTAAATATTTGAGCATAGTAAGTTTACTCAAATTGTGGATGTTCAAATGAGGAGATTAACCTCTTATTTATAGATTGACAAGTTGAAAACATGCCCAAAATAGAGAAATGTGGGACTAAGAATTAGCCAATGGAAAAGTGCCACTTGTCAACTTGTGAGTGGATGGAGGATGTGCAAGTTTTGAAGAATGTGTCAATAAATGCATTTATTTGAATTTTGAATTTGTTGAAATGACATGTAAGAGGGAAGGAAGAATGCATTGAATGCCACTTGGCTCAAGGAAAAGGACATGTAAGATGGAGTAAATGATTTGTTGGAAGGACTTATCCCACTTTGGTTTTGAATTCAAATTTGGGGAATATTCCTCAAAAGATGCATTGTTGAAGAAAATAGAGATTTAATAAATCAATTAAATCTATTTTCATGTGAAAGTGGGAAAAGCTAGATGATGGGACATGATATGAAATTAAATTAATCCAGGTTAATTAATTTAATGAAGGGATTAAATGATGTGACCTATTTGACTTAAATTTGTGGATTTATTTAAATCAAATATGAGAAGAATGTGGTAAAAGATTAATTAAATAATGATTCTTGATTTATTTAATTAAAAGAGGTGATGTTAGATTAAACTAAATAAGGTTTGAATTTATTTAATTTAATAGGCTTTAGATATTTAATCAAATAAAATGAATTATTTAATTAAATATGGATAGTTAGATTAGAAAGGTTGATTTAAATATTGAGAGAGAAGGTGACTTAATTAGATATCTAATTTATTTAATTAAGAGAGGAATATTGATGAATTTAATCAAATAGAGGTATTTGATTAAATGGTTAGTTCGAGGGATGGTTCAAGATGAAATGATGTTAGTGGTTAGGATCAGATGTACAATGTCAATAAGTACATTTTACATGTCTACATTTTTCCCCTCTTTGAAGCAATGCACTCGTTGCCTTGGTTCAAAGAATAAACGATCTCAATCAAAGCCAAAAAGTTTTCATTTTTCAAAATCTTGCCCTAGTGCTGCTCGGCAGAGGAAACATGCCGCTATACTACCCCCTCAAGAGATTGGATGAAAATTCCAATTTTTGGGGAATCTCGTGAAAAAAGAGGATAAGATTCCTGATAGGCCTGGAAAGGCTCCAGGAGGCCAAAAACGTGTCTAAACACAATAAAATGATGTAAAACAGGTCTCAACTAGACGAAAACAGGTTAAAGGGTTCAAAACCCTAACAGGATAGCCAAACAGGGTCAAAAAACCCTAACTTTCAAGGTTAAAAAGGCCATGAGGGGTCACTTTCAAGTCACTTTCATACCCAACCTTCTAGCAACCTTGAGATTTGAGCCCTAACCTCCCGAAGATATGGTGCAACAATAGCTCCTGATGCACATTTCTGATCGAGTTCGGACATGCCGTTATTTTAGGCATTAGAATCTTCTTGGGTAAAGTGATCCTTAGCAGGCTTTATTTCTCGTTTTAGGCACTTTTTAAAAGCATTTAAAATTAGTTTTACAGCGGTGCTATATAGCACCGCTCAAAAATAAAACTGCATTGCTCAGTATGCCAAATTGAGACGCAGTCGATAAATCGCACCACGGTGGTGGAGTTTGGAGTTTGGAGTTTGGTTTAATGCTCCAAACTCTGTCACTGATGTCATGGCTAGCAGGGTCATTTTTAAAGTGCGATGTGGCAGTGCCGATTTAGATAGGAATCTTTGCCAACTGCACTACTCGGAAGAAAAGTGCACTTTGGCGGTGCCCTTTTGGACTTTTAACCCTCCAACATCACGGTTTGGAATTTTCAAACTACGACGCCTTCATGGGTAGCGACACTGGGATGGTTTCCTGGCTACTTGGAACAAAAATTTTCAAAATTTTAACACGGTGACCTTCCTTGATGCAGGATGCAGTGAGAGAGTTGTATTATAGGGAGCACAAATCTTGGGAGATCTTTGGTTACTTGTGGGACCTCAGTGACAAGAACCAGGAGTGATTACGAGTCATGGGGTTGTGGTACATTACATACACGGTGCCCATACATACCCATTTTGGGATGATGCTTGCACTTTCTGAGAGATGGCACAGCGAGACCTCGTCCTTCCACCTTCCTACTGGTGAGGCCACCATCACCCTAGAGGACGTGTGGCGCATCCTAAGATTGTCGATTCATGTTCAACGTGTCATTTTTGATATGGATGTTGGGCAATACTCTTCTTATATAGTCCTTGACACAGACGAGCTCGTGATTTGATAGGGACAAATAGAGTTGGAGTGACATAGGACATTGATATCATCATTTCGTCTAGTGGTTGCGGCGATCATTTCTGGTCTCGTTGTCCCAGACCGACAGGGCTGATATTTTAGTCCTAGTTGGGCACTTTGCTAGGAGCAGTTGGTTCATGACAGACCAGTCTGTTATGCTTGGGGGACCGTTCTTCTAGCCTCTCTTTACAGGGATCTCCATGAGTATGTATATCGTGATGGCATATCACTAGGGGCAGGTGTTACACTCCTACATGTATAGGCATGGGAGCACATCGCCGTTCTTTGTCCATGCATCATTCCAGTTTTGATAGGGCCTGATGATCCCCTCGTATGGTGCTACAAAGGTAGTGTGTCGTTTACACACACAGGAGAGCACAAGATTCCTTACTGGAGGAGGGTCCTAGATGAGATGACAGTTTTTACCTGGTAGCCATACCTTGGTCAGCCCAGATGGGTCGAGGATGCAAAGCATATTTTCTTTTCCCACCAGGACCATTTTATGCAGGGGCGGGAGCACACCAGCGTGGAGAGATACCTGCCAGGGCACGCACAATGACAATTTGACGAGCCATAGGATTGGCCAGACGATGATTATGTGGCCATATTTTCCCGCACCACCTCACAGACATCATGGGGGCAATATATTCCTACTTCAGAGGTTGTTGACAACTTTAGACAGTTGGTGGCCCAGCCATGGGTTTATGATTAGGGGCCTACGGATCCAGGTTTTACACAGGCTTACAGGGATTGGTTCTGGCCTCCCGTACAGTTGACAGTTCTAGGGGTAGTTGTTGCTCGACGGCGAGTGAGGGGTAGAGGGGGAGGTCGAGGATGGAGAGATGGAACCAGTAGGATCAGTGGGGTAGAGTCCCAGTTCAGCCAGTTTAGTCACCTCAGGCTAATGTTCCAATGTCGGATCAGGAGCAGGTTGCAGGTCGGCAGTAGGTTCAAGCAGATGCACCGCCATGGGTTGGGGGTGAGGATCAGCCTCACATGCAGCCTCCACCAGTATAACCAACATGATAGGAAGACCCTCGGGATATTTTGATTGTGTAGCTACAGGCCCAGGTGCAAACTTTGACAAGGGAGAGAGATTAGGCCAGGACCGAGAGGGATCAAGCTAGGGCCGAGAGGGATCAAGCCATCTTACAGAGGCAAGTCACAGATCTTCAGGTGACCACAAAGATGGGCCAAAGATAGCAGTTGGAGAGCATGGCAGCCTCCTCATCTCAAAGTACATCTCTTCATTCTTATAATGAGGTCGTCTGGTAGGCAGATTATTACTGTATGCATTATCATCAGGTCGTCCCTAGAGCAGCATGGGTTCTGGAGTACTCCCAGCGGACCAACCATAGACCAGTAAAGGGTCACCGTGATAGGGGTGAGGACAGCAGACAGGAGGGTTAGGCCTCTCGATCGAGATGATATCATTTTTCTTTTGTGCCATATGGGCTCCTTTTTGAACTGATTGACATACATGTATAGTGATCTGATTATTTTGTACTATGACAGTTACCTGATGATGATATATATATATGAGATGACGATTTTGATATCATGTGATGTGATCTGTATCATTTATTTATGAATTTTTCTACTTATATATGCTGTGCAATGATGTTATGGTGTTATATGATGTATTTATGGATGCATTTATTTCCGATGATATATGCATTATGTAATGATTATGACTAACAGATCTATATTATGTTGTTGTCTTATGATATGCAAATGTTTTATTTATGTTGATGTAATATGGATGGATGATGATGTAAAGTGATATATGTGATATGAAATGTAATATGCAAAATGATATGGAAATGATCTATGGTGTATATGCGGAATGATGTGAATCATGCTTATATGAAATGATTATGGATGGATGTGCATTCTTAATGTGATATTATGTTGCTATTATGCTTTGAATGAAATAATTTATGCAAATGAAATGCAAAAACTGATTGCTATATGATTAATTATGAAGTGTTCTTTATGGTATGGATGGTTTAATGGATGATATGTATGCCTTTATGATTATGCATGATGTAATGTGAATGCAAAGGTCGTGTTTTATTTGATATGTATTGATGATGTAAATGAGATGGTTTCACAATGTTAAGAATAACAAATACATATTATCCACAACATGTTAGATGGTAATGTGAAATGTATGTGATGCATTTATTATGATATGCTATGATATATGAAGTGATAATGCAAAGTGGTATGATGATGCTTTATGCAAAATAAACGTAATGTGGGAGTTGGTTTTATGATGTGAATATGTATGCTTATAATACAATGAATTATCTATAATGTTTTTGTACCTATTATGTTTATGCGGTAGGTGGTAATATGAAATGGTTATGAAATGTTTATGCACATGATTTATTATGCAATGATTCATGTGATGAATGAAATATGCTGCAAAAATAATGGATGCAATGTTTAATGAGAATAGGATGTGCTAATTTATGAAAAATTCTTTTAATACCATGTTTATATGATGATTGAAATGTAATGCATATGTTTCCTATATGATATGTTGATGCAATATGCTAATGATTTGTGGATGCAGGATTGATGATGATGATGATGATGATGATGGTGATCAACTGTCATAGTACTTTGTTAGCATGATGAGCAAGAAGGGATGAAAGAGAAGAAGTCATTTCAACAAGACACAAGATGATGAGCATGCAAATGATGGTGATTACTTTATGAGGAGTTGGGATTTTCAAAGGGCCAATTTTCTAATGTTTGATAACACATGTGGTACGATGCATCAAGGTATAGAGAACCAGGATGGTGTTGTACCCAATGTGATGAAATTTGTCTTGACAATCAGATAGGATTATTCTTGTTCACACCTAACATACAAAAACCTTGCTAGGATGCATTTTAGGAGTTTCAAACACCTCAGACCAAAACATGAAAAGGTATAACCTATCAATGCAATAGTCAACAAGTTGCCCAAAACACCCTCCATACATACCTAAAAAGCAAGTATTCACCAAGTTATATTACAAGAATGTCCAACAAGCACAACAAACAAAAGATAATGATCATTGCCCCATTCCTATTTTTCTAAATACTTTGTTCAGATATCATCGAGAAGTCCTTGGAATGAGCACAATAAGATAAGTCAAAAGACATAGATAAAGTAAACAAGCAAACCGATGTTCTTCAATACCGCTAACCAAAGGGGAAGTGTTTTCAAGGATAGGAACCGAAACTATTACCAAAAGATAATGCCCATTGTAGGAGGGAACTTGTAACTACAACATATGACAAAAAAATACCTACTATTATTCTTTGATGGATGTCCCTTCATTATTACTGGATATCTGATGTAGTACACATTATTATAGTGCAAGCCTATTTTTTAGATTTTTTCATTTAGCATCACTAATATTCTCCACAAGAACATTGTCCCTATTTAAAATGATGGAAACAGTTCACATCTCTTAGAACAATTTCTCTTGCAACAATCTTGGAGATGAATTTAGATGTAGTGTGAAAAATAGAACATACTTGAAGGTTCTTAAAAACTCTAATAGTTGTACCAGGGGACATGTTGAACAAACCAAATGAAATTGCTAACTTTTCACTATGGTGGCAGATAAATGATTCTTTTTTCTTCTATTCCACAACATTAAGTAAAAGTCTTGAATTTGGAAATACCCTGTCACCTTCATTTGCCAAGCCAATTTCTCTAATTTTGTATAGCTCTCCCATGTTTTTGGATGTGATCTATCTCCTACACAAAAATGCAAGTACCATTTTATGCCCTTCAATCCAACTACATGCAGGTATCTTTTTAATTCATTTTTCTTTCATCAATCTCCTTACTATTTGAACCTCACCACACTTGCCTACTTCTGCATAGATGTTTTAGAGAAGAAACATAAGTTGCAACATTTTTAGGATCCAACTAAAAAATAAATTTTGTTGGAATACTTAGCCTATATTCATATTTGATCCACAAGTACCAAAGGTTTAATTGGAATCTTAGAAATAATGTTTATGGTGTTCTCAAGATAGCTAGTATGGGCATGAAGGTCAACCATGTACACCTATTGATCAACTATATATGTAATACAATAAGGGTTACTGGCATGTGAAGTATGTGCAGCCCTCATCCACTAAACTGATTGAAAAGGCTACTATATGGTGCATAGTGCAAGTGACATGATTGCTTTTTGATTTGGTTTCATGTCTTCCTTTGATGCATAGTTTTCTGGGTTTCATTAATTTTCATATAATAATACCATTGAAATATTGGAACATCAATTGAAGAAAAGAATATTCTTTCATAGGCATGGAAAATAGTTACTACCCAAGGACAAAGATTATTTTTAGTCACATACAGAAACAAAGGCCTATTATGATTGTAGCAAAGGATGTAGAGAGTGAAGCATTCACTACTTTGATCTTGAATAAGCTTCATGCAGGGGTGAAGGTTGGTGGGATTTTCTATTTAAATCTTGTTTACTTTTTAAATTATTTTTTAACTTTAAATTCTAAATCCTTAGTATTTTAAAAATATATTTGTGTTTGAATTAGGTTTGTGCTATTTCTATGTATCTACTCTCTTCTTTGGATTTGGAGTTTCTTGTTTGTTATGCAAGTTTGGCTTCTTCATATGACACCTATTGAACTAAATTTGTTTCTTAATTGAGTTAGTTTGAATGTATTTTTCCATTTTATTTTATCCACTTCTCAAGGAAAATTATTTATGGTTGGTAGTTATCTTTAGGTCATATCAGAGGATCTTGGTATGAAGCTTGACAAAGTAGAATTTGGCATGCTTGGAACAACTAAGAAGGTAGGTATACATAGTAGTATCCTTGTATATAGGCATATAATATTGTTGTCATCCATGGACAAGGATTTTGTTGTGTTGTTACTCAAATTCTTTTTTTCATTTTAACATTTTTTTTGTATTATAAAATTAGTTGTTCTTTATTCTAGGTGACTATCTCTAAGGATGATACTATAATTCTTGATGGAGGTGCTGACAAAAAAGCAATTGAAGAGAGATGTGACCAGGTGAGTTTTATTAGAGTGAAGCATGCTAATATTTTTGCAAGACTATAATGCTTGGTGACAATAGAGTTGATAAGAGATTTGTGTTGGTATGCTTGGCATGGCTAACAAAATATTTGTTCATAGATATGTACTAATATTGAAGTAAGCACATCTTATTATGACAAAGAAAAGCTCCAAGAGAGGTTGGAAAAGCTATCAAGAGTTGTTTTTTTTTTCAATGTTTAACTTATAATCAAACTATGATCTGTTGTTTGATGATAATTTTCAATATTTTTAAATTAGGATGATACATTGTATTTATATTTTTTTATGGTCTGTTTTATTTAATTTAGATTGGAGATAGTGAGCTTTATGTTGGAGAAAAAAAGATAGTCACTGATGCATTGAATGCAACGAAGGCAGCGGTAGAGAAGGGCATTTTACCAGGTAAACAAATATGTAAATTTTATTAAAGCATTAGAGATGGTAATATTTTTGTTAGGAAGGCTATAGCTTTGTGCTTACTGTAAGATACATTCCAGGTGGTGTTGTTGCTCTTACCTATGCAACAAAAGAGCTTGATACAATTCCTATAGCCAACTTTGACCAGAAGATTGGAGTTCAGATAATAAAGAATGGATTAAAGGTATAAATTTCTAATGCAGACTTTCTTTTGTTTATTTCTAGAAATAGGCTTTATCTCAGTGTTTAATCATTCATTTTTTTCTATTTTTTCAAGTCTCCTATACATATAATTGCTTCCAATGTTGGTGTCAAGGGTGCTTTTGTAGTGGGAAAACTACTAGAACAAGAAAATCTTGATTATGGCTATGATGTTGCTAAAGGTGCTCTTAGAATATTAGCATATTATGTTCTTAGTACTTAACATTATAAAGTTTGATGATCTTTGAAATTGATGATTTTTTGACTAAATTGATAATGCTCCTTTAGTTATTGGTTAGTTGCTTGATGTTGATTGTCTCAAGGACTTTATCAAAGGTCTTATTATTTCTATTCGTTCTCTCCTTCCTGTTGAACCACTTGTTGAAGAATGCAAGAAAAGGTAATGTATTAAATCTCCAAAGCTATTTTTCAATTTACATAAGGTTTATATTAAGCTAAAAGTTCTTGCTTTGTCTTTGTTTATTCCAAGAACTGGCTTTGATTCTTAACACAATTTTTAGAGCATCAAGATGTACATAGGACCCTTAGGCTTCATGTATGGGATGAGATATAGGACCCTTAGGCTTCATTTTTCAGATAGTTCTTTCATGTTTTGGAGTTGTATAAGCAAAAAATGGAGCATTGTAACTTAGTTTTTTCAGTCACAACACTGAGAAACACACTTTGTAACATATTTTTCAAAGCAAAGACACATATTTAAGTCTTGTATATACTGTAAGAACACCTTTTCTCAATAAAAATTTAGTATTTTTCCTTCTTAATAGATGTTTCAATATGTGCAAATGAATGGTTGATTTTTTTTTTTTTGTGTTTTATGTTTAAATCTCAAAAGTATTGCTTCATTTCCAACACTTTTAGGCAGAAATCAGTGAACAAAAACAATTAAATAAACCACCAATTGACTAAATATACTACCAGTTGATAAGCAGTAAATAAATATGACTAAATATAATTATTATGCAATTAATAAACAATGTATCAATATATGCTACCAGTTGATAGAAATCAATGAAAAAAACCATTAAATAAACTACCAAATTGATCAAAATGATGATTAAAAGTAATGACTAAATACACTACCAATGGATGGAAATTAGTGAATAAAAATGACTAAATAAGTGACCAGTTAACAACAATTAATGACTAAATATATTAGTGAATAAAAAATGACTAAATATGTGACTAGTTTACAACAATCAATGACTAAATTAATGACTAAATATACTACCAAATCGATCAATAAAAAAAACCAATAAATGACTAAAAATGGTTTAGTCATCAATTTGGCTAGGTTATAAATGACTAGCAATAAACTACTAATGGTCACATGACCATGTTTAGTCATTTATAAGTAGTTTTTAGTAGTTTTTTTAATCATATTTTTTTTTTTTCTGTACTAGTGATGTCATTAGTTCTCATCCCTTTCTACCCACTATACTTTATTATTCTTTGATACAATACCACTCCTTAAATTCATGATGTTATATCAAAGAGAGGTAAAGTGTAGACATCTAAATATGTTTGTACCTGACCACACTTTACTTTATCTCATTCTATCTATTAATTACATAAATAATATTTATTTATTTATTTAATTCATCCTTATTTTACCCTTCATTAAATAAATTTACATTTATTTTTTCTAATCTTAGCCCCCAAACCTTCCAAATAAATATATAAATTAATACCTACTTAATTAATTTATTTAGGCTAATTAACCATCATTACCATTTTTTTATTACTTAATTCTACCTCACTCAATCATCTCACTCAAGCCTAGCCATTGAATCCATCTACATGGATCAAGATCTAAAATCTTCATCATGTGACAAGTATCCTAACCTACCTATCCTACCCCTTGCTCACACATGTGTGAGCATATCTCTCACATATGTGAGGCCATCCTACCTTTTACACGTCATAGACATGCCACTTTCCCAAGCCATCTTACCTCTTACACATGTCATAGATATGTCTCTTTCATGTTCTCCCCAATGTGTGCTCACATGTGTGAGCACACCTTTCTCTTACACCTCCTTTCCTCTTGTTACATTTGTTACAAGGCTAAGCCTACATTGTCCCATTCAGTATTTACCCTCCATTTATTCAATGCATCTTGGCCATTGATTTCCCTAATAAAAAATCTATAAATTGAGGAATTTTCTCTCATTTTGGCATTCTTCCATCATCATATCCTTATGTTGTCATTTTATTCTATCAATTTTTAATCCCAATATTATGTTGGTCTAAACAACCACATTCTATTTAACTATAATATCAAAAGGAGCACATCAAGTAGACATGGGTTCATCTACTTTAGCTCAATCCATGAGGTGAGAAAGGTAAAAGATAAGGTAATTGTGTGTTATTTATATTTATCTTATGTTTTATGTCATTTACCCATTTTTATCATCTTCAATTAGTGATATTTATCTTTCTTCTGCCCATATCATTTCTAAGCCTCATTGTGCCCATATTGAGGGAAATTAAATTGACATACACTTCCATGATCAAATCTTACCTATTTTAGCTAGAATTTCAAACTATTTAAGATAAATAACAAAGATTAGTCTTTTTTAATTGTAAATAATTCATATTATATTAGAAGAGAGAAAGTTTTCCAAAGAAATTTCTAAAGGGCTATGAAAATTCAAAATCTAAATGATCAAAATATTAAATTCTAAATTCTCAATAATTCTACCCCAATGGGGTTTGAACCTTGATGGCAAGAACAACACAACTTAACCATTCCACTATGCCACTATTGGCCATTATTTCATATATCTCTTATTATAATTTTATATTATATTTATAAGCTACAAGTTATTCAATAAGAATATTAATGGCTTATAAAAGGGATTCTATGTTACTTGTAAGGCATGTGATTCCTAAGAATTTATAATATGCACTTTTATTCATCAAAATAGGAGGGTATGGGATCAAATGGAAAGAATGAGAATCTCTACATGGACATGTTGTATGCAATAGAGGAAAAATAACCTTGTAAACATTTTATGTAGGCCTATATTATATAGAAATGTTGAAAAAAATAAACACCAAGTGGTATCCCAAAATTATAAGTCAAAATAAAAGTCATAACAAAAATCCAATACTCCATAGTCATGGTCAAGCATACTAGAATAGAAAGTGACTCTTACACATCTTACACCTCTCTTATGCATCATAGGTTTCAAAACAATTTTCAAAATTCAAGTACTTCATAAGCACATTCAATATTTTTTCATAACATCCAAATTGGCAATATGCTTTATAACTTCCAATTTGATCTTCTCAATGTGGTCTCCCTATTCATTTACTTCTTACACAATATCCTAAGTATCCTAGAGAATAATAAATAAATAAAATCCTCACCCTCACACGGGAATCCTATTTTTCCCACTTTGTTAGGTCTCAAAATTGCTCTCCCAAATCCTAGAGATTTTCTCCACCTTCAAGGCCAAGGTTTTATCCTAAAGAAGGTTAAAAAGAGAACCATAAATAGAACTAGGATGGTTAAATGCTAACTATGAGAGTGGGTAATATATCCTACTCTTTGATCTTAGCTTAGACTTAGGAAGGTATTCCTAGACGTATACCTAAATAGATTTTTGAATTAAAAAATGGAAAACCAAAATGATAAACAATAGTTGTACCCAATTACACACTTGACCTCAATAACTATCACTAGGTAATGAGTGATCAACTAAAATAGCCTCTATATAGTTGATAAATACTTTGCACATGCATTAACAGATAATTAAAGTGTTACACTTCCTTATGATGGTTTCACTTACACTTCTATATAAATTGGAAAAGTATAGCTATACTATTCACATGGTTCCCTAAGAATATAACAATTAGGTTTTCTTTGAGGTTTTCCTTGGTTTTCTAACACCAAATCATGAATAACATACATTTATCTACTCCTATTTCTTATAATACTAGTGATTAATTTTTCTATTTTAAGATGATGTGAATGGTTTGATTCTTCAATACCATTGCCTTATTAGTTAACATAGTCATATACATCCATTAAAATATCAAACAAGAAGTTACAATAAATATATGATATTATAGAAACATATCTCCTTATTAATCCCTAATTAAACTCATAAACATTCTCATGCAACATAGAAAATACCAATAAAAAGCCAACTTACATTGATTTAAAATTCTATGACATTTATCAAATAATTGTTGTAATCACACCAACAAATGTGGTGAAGGAAAAATATCAAACAACAAGGAACCTATCATAACCTACTTCTCAAAACCTTCCAAAATGTCTACAACTAACCAAGGAGACATGGTTATAACTATCAAATTTTGTAGCTATCTTTCTACAAGTTCTAAGTGAAAATATCTAATGGTTAATAGACTAATAACTTTAGAAACCATAGAAATATCTAAACCAATTTTAATTTAATATCCATAATGACCAACCCTTTGAATCAATGATAAACAAGAATATATAGATTTGCCACCTAGCTGCATGAAATGAAGGAGAATACATGCATATATAGGATTGTAGAGATCTATTGTACACTAGTTTTCATGTTCATTAATACCTTATACATGAATTTCTCTTTGGGATCTACATAAAATTTATGAAAATAATTCTTTGTGAATTCATTTCCTATAGATTTTTTAGTGTTGGTTTTGGTGTTTTTTCCAGCTAAACCATGGAATTTTCTAAAGGGTAGCCAATCCTTATATTCAAAAAATTACCTAAGGTTAGTGGCCAGCACAATGAATAGAGAATTTTGAGGTCTCTATTCCTACACTTCAGGCTCTCTAGGACCTAGGAGGGTGTTCCTTGTCATGTTAATTTAATATATCAACTTCTCAAGAACACTTCAATACATATTTATTCCTATTTGAGGCAAACATATCAAATTCACTAAAAAGTTTGGCAAGTCTTTAAGTAAACTATATTTACGTTGCTAGGAATATAGGCACATTTCTTACATACATCTTAGAATTGCCAAAATTTTAATAAATGTTGTCTTGATTTTGAATCCACAACTGTGTAGGTTACTTGTTTGTTAATTGTATGAATTATTTGATAAAAAGCTAGTGCCTCATCAATTGGGTGAATTAAGTCAATCATGCAACAACCAGTAATACAACAATTTATTAATCCTAATATAAATGGGGACTATCTCTATAATGTCTTGCAATGCAAAGACTCATATTATCTAGAATATTGCTTCTTATCAAATCCTTGTAAATTATCATACACCCATGACATTTTCCAAGCATTCTAATTAACCTTTTGAGTTAAAGCAAAGAAAATGAAGCCATAAATTCAATTGAACCATTGATGATAAATGAAATCATCTTTGATAATTTCATTTATGATATATGAAAATGTACACAGGAGAGTATATATATTCAAGAAATTGTATTCGATCCAATCCCAGTAATCTATGCAAAAATATTTAAGATTGTTACATACATAACCCATACTCAAGACAATTTCCCAATGAATTTATCAGGAATTTAATATTTTATTTCTACTTCTTATACTCAAATTCTACCTAGTTGTACTAGACTCAAAATTCTTAGAACCCCTACATTTGAGCCATGAAATCCCTTTTATAACATAAGGGAGTGAAAAAGCATCAGGCTCAAAATGTAATTACATTTCACATTAATTTCAAAGTTCATTTCATTGGGGTTAACTTCCCAAACCATTATATTTTTATCATTCCATCATCCTGGGAAAAGCAAAACGAAAAAAGGAGAACCAACCCATTTTTTGAGGCCACCACACAAGCCTTCCAAAAGGCATCACCAAAATTGGCACGTTCATTGACACCGAACTAACAACCATCACAATCATTGGCATATACCTATGAACCAACACCATCAAAATGAATCAACACAACTATCCACTTGGCAACTTGATCACCACATCACCCCAAACCCAACACCATTGCAAGGACACAAAGGTTACTCGGTCTTGTCAACTACCAAGTGACCACCTTCACTGGGTCTTATGACAAAGAGTGGATTTGTAATGAAAATATCATCCTTCGAGTTGCTATAAGGCACCAGAGAAGCATGAAACTCACTAGGGCTAGGGCCATCTCCTCCTTCACTTGAAGCACTATCAAAAATTAGGATAGGAGTGGCAAGTTTCTTCGAGCAAACCCTAGGACCCAAACCAGACCTTGTTAATTCTTTCACAAATAGAGGCCCCTTCTATTTTGTCTCAACTGGTTTCTATGACACAATTCTGCTTCTTGAGGCATAGGTGCTCCTAACAGTCACCTTCTCACATTTCTTACGTGCACTTCTCTTTTTCGAAGCATTTGGTAGCTCAACTGGCAAGGGTTTTTCCTTAGGTACGCATGCAACTAGTTCTTGCATAATTAGCCTTCTTGACCTCTGAACTAGTGCAACAGGAGTACTGAGCTCACTCATTGTTTCAAGATACAATGAAAAGTAGAGCCAGTGATGTAAAAGGACAAAACTCATAGTTTCCAGCAAATTCCCCGCAAATTCCAGTTACAAAGCAAATCAAAACTACAATGGTGGCATGCAAGCATAGAAACTATATACCAGAAAACACCACACCACCACCTTCACACCGTCCGCACTCAAAGATCCTACAATATTCTCTCTCTTACTGGTAATAACTAATTTTGTTCCCAAAGAACTCACAAATGATTCAATCAAAAAACGTAGCAAGTCCTCATTAAATAATAAGTTCAAGGCCATCAACAATTAATAGCCATCTTAGCTCGCTCGCATGAGAAGAAAGATTAATTATCGCATACACAATCTTGACCATTGATTACTACTAATTTAAAACTTGATGACGAGGCTCATTAAGAGTTGCCACTTGATTTATAGATCATACCAAGAAATAATGAGGAGTTTCTTTAAAGCTGACACACATCCTTCCATATCTTCATCTGATCGTCCTTGCCTCATTTTTCATTGATCCTATTGATCATGAAGAAAAATATCAACCGTATCCTTGAAGCATTGCTCATCGTGAGTTTGTACTTCACATTTAAACCTCATTAGGAAATGGTCTTGGGGCTAGTGATGAACTATTGACCATCAATTAGGTGGTGAGAAAATGTCAGTCGAGACTTCTTCCTTACATCACTCATTGTGGGTCCTTCCTTTGTCAAACCCTCTCGATCGGCGATAGACTAAACCCATGTGATGGGGAGGAACTACACCCATCAGGGTCACAAGTTTTCCTTTGAAAGACAAGAGATAACTAGAAAAAGTGAAGGAGCTAGCGATGGGTTAATGAAATAACTACATTTCCCATCACGAATCATCACCTTGTGGCGGTAACAAAACACCCAACCAACAATCTTCCTTCGAACTAGCGATGGATAAAATATTTCAAGCACATCATTGATCACGTGTTATCTTCCAAACTGGAGGATATAACATGTGATAGGTGATAAAATTTCATGGTCCCTGCAAGTCACATATCACTTGTCACGAGTTACCTCGTGGTGAAGAGAACACAACCGACGATGGGTAACGAACCAATAGTGATAGGTCATAATGGTAATGCCAAGGGATTACATCACTCATCACATGATGAGTGCAAGGTTTTAAAATGAAACATGTGATGGGTGACAAACCATGGGCAACATCCTTTGAAGGTGTGAAAACGCACATGCGCATAGGTTATTCATAAAGAGAGGACTGGGTAGGCACAACAAGGGGATTTAAAATGATGGGGTTAGTCAACAATGACATCAAAGGCCATAAAATATTATATGATTTATGAAGTGACCCGGTGCAACCGATCAATGAGAGAACATAAGCCAACAATAGGATCAAGGGTATAAAGAGGATGAAGTGACAAAACCCTAAACCCTGGGGATAGTGAGAAATGAGAGGTCATAGGCTTGGGAATAAAATTAGTGGAACAATAAAAATTTAGGGTTCCACTAGTGGCTTCAACTGGGGATGTATGCCCCTTGTGGGCATAGCAAGATCTTAGATCTCTAGTTGAAGCAGACCAATAGGAAGCATGAGCATGAGGATGTAGAATGTAGCCCTCCCTTCCCATCTAGGGAAGCATTGTCACTTATTCTTATTTAAATTTATTCACTAAATTAGAGGCACAATGACCTCCCAAAGCTTAAAAATAGTTCTTTCCTCTATCAAATACCCTATTCTACTTCGATGTCAATGGATCATCACATGTAGTGTGTACTTCTAAACAACTAGTACCACCATGATTGGTTCCATCAACTTCAATTACCATGAAGCTATTCCACTCAATATCCTATTACATCACAAACTCATCTGGATGAATTGGAAAGACAAAAATTTCATATTCCACTTGACCATAGATTATGAGGTTGTGCTCAATTGGCCCATCAACTTGCAAATCTTCAAAGACACCCCTTAATGTATTATACTCAATCTCTCTTCTGGTATTCGAAGAATGAATAACCATACAGGGTAACCATCATTATGCCCTATCCAAGTGTCCACTTCATTAGATGGAACTAATTCCATAGTAAGATCCATAAGATGTGGAGCTTCTACAAAATACTCAAGCACACATTCATACTGATTAACTTCATGCTTGATTCCCTCTATTTCCTTGAGTTCCCTTTCACTTGAATCATAAAATCCAATGACACCAGCACAATCTAGAAGTTCAAAATATTGCTTCTCCTTAACATCCCCCTTGCATTCATTGTTATTATCTCCATCTCTAAGGTTCTCTCCATGGGGGTAATTATCACTCTTATCATATGACTGAGTAATTACTGAACTACAATCACCTTCCTCAATGGAAAAGTCAAAAAACTTGGTATCAGGGTTACATTTGTTCCCTTCTACCTCAACTGTATCATATCCCTCACATTCAAAAGTAATACTTACTAGGAAGTCATCAGAGTCCTCAAAAAGGTTACTCCTAATCCAGTAGGAGCCATTACCTATTACTTCACATGCTGGTAAGGGCTCATCATACAAGGGATTTTCCCATAGTTTCATTGTTGTTTGTGAAACCTCTACCTCTTATGTATGAAAACCTAAGTCTTCCATGTCATCAACACTATATGTGGAATCATCACAGCCATTGGAAGAATATGCAGATGAACTTTCCATTCCACCCACATCATCAATAATTAGTCTCTTCAACTCACAATATGATAATTCATTATCAGATTGATTAACAAGATTGTCAATATCAACAGTATGTGATGATATTGATTCAGAATCTGTGTGCTTGTCATAATGGCAAGTTTTCTTATTTAACATGGAAAATATTTTATTTCCCATAAGCACCTTATATTCCTTTTTCTGTGTAATTGAATTTACCTCCGCTTCATATGAGACATCAGAAACAATAGGGTCAAAAGCATGTTCATCCTTTTTAGCCTTACAATCAGTACCAACATACTGAACACACATATGTTTATCTTCCATCTCTTCATCATTCACAAAATTGATATACTTCATTGATGACAAAACCACCTTGCATTCCAAACTTGCATGAAGTGAAACAGAATCATCCATTAAGGGACAAAAGATACCATTAACATTCATATAACTATGATATTCATGAAAAGAGAATATCTCTAAATTATCCTTATAGGAGTATTCATAATCATCAGAAAAATAATCAAGTTGGCTATCATTACATTCCTCATCACAAGAAAACACATCACTATACAAACCATGTTCAAAGTCTTTGAAGTGAATATTTGAACATTTATCTTCAATGTCCTAATTATTGATTTGTGATAGGGAGTTGCCAACATTAATTTCACATTTACTAACCAAGGCATGATATAGAGTGACATCAGACACCTCCTCCTCCTCTCCTTTTCCTGAGACATCATTGATAAATCACTCACACACATTCATTGTATTATCATCCCAAGTATCTTTCTCTTCAACAATACAATGTAGCTTTTCCTTCTAATTCTTTTCAAGGGAAAAATTGATGTTTATACTTTGGAGATTCATGTTTTGTACACTTTCACATTTAATAGATTCCATTAACTTTATCCAGTTAGGTACTTGATCAAAACTATGAGGCTTCAATTCTTTATACAAAGAACTCAACCCAGATTCATACATTTCACAAAATAAATCAATGCACTCAGAGTCTTTAGGTCTAAAGCAAGAGGGATTGCTAAGAACCTCAAGAAAAATTCACATTATGCTTCTTCATTAAGTCTCTACATTTTATGCAACTTCTCAACAAAATACTTTTGATCAGCTTTGCTCAAACCCTGATCAGTCATGGCTTGGGGTTTACTATGACCCACACACTTTGATAATGGGGGAATCATAATATCAGAGGCATTTCCATCTTGAAAATGATTTCTAGGTTCCAGTCTCTGAGCTCCATCTACATGAAATGCACTTGAGTGGCCAATACTCATAGCCTTGTGTCCTTTCATCATTAAGTATTTCAAATTGTTCTCAATATCCATGGCACTTTGATAAGCTTGGCGCAATGTCGCAGGCTCCTTATCCCTCAACAGATAGCTCATATTTCTATCAAATGTACCAAGATACACATTCAAACATTCAACGTCATTTGGTCTAATATTTTCAGGAACATCCCTTATGGCCTTTGTAAATCTAAGATTAAAATAAGGGACTAATTCAACTTCATGCCTTTGAATTTGCATAAAATTTCTTCTTACCTCACTTGGATTCACCCTTTCACCAAATTGTTCCATGAATATGATCTTAAGTTCATTCTAGGAGTATATAGAGGACAATGGTAAGAAAGAGAACCAATCTCCTGCATCCCCTTTCAAAGACTATACAAACAAATTCATAATTACATCTTCAATATCTACTTCATATTCTCCCATTAAATCCCCAAACTCTTGCAAATGTTTGGTTGCTGACTCAGACTTGTCTCCATTAAATTTTGGTAAATTGTTCCTAATCTTAGGTGGTATAATGTGTGGAAAACCATAAATATTACTAAAATTTATGGCCATGTACCTTTCAGTATTGAAATTCCTTGGATGTGACAAGGGGCACTTATCATGTGTCATTGCATTCCGATTTGGTTCCAAATGTACACTTTGACAAGACATCTTGCTCTACCTTTTATAGAATTTTTCAATGTTATCATAAATAACTCAAATTCCTTTTGCACTTGAGAGTGTAAACCTTTATGATGTAAATTCTTTAATTCTACTTTGCATAATACAATTCAACAAGAAAAATTAATGAATATGAAAAATTTCAACATCCATTTCATCCCCACTTTACATTATGCAAAGAAATTATTCCTTTCCCTATCTTAGTGTCGTTTCACCAAATTGGAAAGTGTTTATATTCTATATCTTGAAAATTCCCTCAAACTATTTGCAAATATAGTAGTATGTCCCTTGGATTCTTGAGAATACCTGAAATTTTAGAGCATATTTTCACCTCCGATCTGGAAATGTGTAGATCTGAAGCCTTATTATGTCCTTTATCAGGTTCTTCAAGTCAGAGTCACCACCTCTTCTTAGAGGATTGTACTTCAAGATAAATTGAAGTGTCTTCAAAATAGATTTCATTTTGGTTTTTCTACAATAGCAAATTCACTTTCAAATCTCTCACACTTTACTGCTACTAATGATTCTATCATGCTCAAGAATTCATAGCATCTAAACTAGACATTCAAATTTATCACACCATTTGACTCTGTAATAAATCAATCTGCACCTAGAGAATGGAAATTTTCCCCAATAGAGCCACCATTTTTGTTGGTTTTTTTTCCAACTAAACCATGGAATTTTCTAAAGGGTAGCCAATACTTATATTCAAAAAATTACCGAAGGTTAGTGGCCAACACAATGTATAGAGTATTCTGATGTCTCTATTCCTACACTTCAGGATCTCTAGGACCTAGGAGGGTATTCCTTGTCATGTTCATTTAATACATCAACTTATCAAGAACACTTCAATATCGATTTATTCCTATTTGAGGAAAACATAACAAATTCACTAAAATTTTTGGAAATTCTTTATGTAAACTATATTTACATTGCTAGGAATATAGGCACATTTCTTACATACATCTCAAAATTGGAAAAATTTTAATAAATGTTGTCCTGATTTTGAATCCACAACTGTATAGGTTATTTCTTTGCTTAATTGTATGAATTATTTGATAAACAAGTTAGTGCCTCATCAATTGGGTGAATGAAGTCAAGCATGAAACAACAGTAATACACCAATTTGTTAATCCTAATATAAATGGGGACTATCTCTATAATGCCTTGCAATACAAAGACTCATATTATCTAGAATATCACTTCTTATCAAATCCTTGTAAATTCTCATATGTTCCCTAACTTTTTCCAAGCATTCTAATTAACCCTTTGAGTTAAAGCAACGCAAATAAAGCCATATATTTAATTGAACCATTGATGCTAGATGAAATCATCT